>PVJI01009952.1:0-62800 GCA_004026765.1 Micronycteris hirsuta | reverse complement strand
CTTTATGCCATCAAATTAAATAATATACAGAAATGGATAAATTCCTACAAAGATGCAAACTACCAAAACTGACTCAAGAAAAAATAGAAATCTGAATAGAACTATAACAAGGAAAGAGATGGAATCAGCAATCAAAACCTTTGCAACAAGGAAAAGCTGGAATCATCTTGCTTCACTGGTGTGTTCTATCAAAAGTGTAAAGAAAATGCTAATACCATTTTTTAAAACTTTTCTAAAAAATATTGAGGAGGAGGGTGATATTTCTTAACTCACTTTATTAAAGCCAGACGAAGACATAACAGAAAACTACAGACCAATATTTCTTATAAATATAGGTTCAAAATTCTCAATAAAATAAGTAGTAAACTGAATCCTTAATGAAGTATTACACATCATTATTAAGTATTATCTATCCCAGGAACGCAAGGGTGGCTCAACACAGAAAAATGAGTTAATGTAATAAAATGAAGAATAAAATAAAACAAAGCAAAAAAGATTATCTCAATCCAAGCAGGAATTTTTTTTTTTTTTTTTTTTTTACAAAATCCAACCTCTTTAATGAGAAGAATACACAATGAAGGAGAAATAAAAGGAAACTTTCTTAAAATAAATGGCATTTATAACAACCCTAAAGATAACATTCTACTTAATGGTGAAAAACTGAAACCACGCCCCCCACCCCAAGATCAGGAACAAAATAAGAATGTTCATTCCTATTCAACATTGTGCTGAAGGTTTTAGCCAGGGAAATTAGGCAGGAAATAAAAGTCATTCAAATTGGAAAGAAAGAAGTAAAATGATATTTGTTGGCAAATGGTATGATCTTATATAAAGAAAACAATGAGAATTATTAAATAACCTATTAAAACTAATAAACAAATTCAGAAATTTTTGAGATTCTGCAAGATCAACATATAAAATCAGTAGTATTCCTAAGACAAACACATAAAAATTAACAATATTTCTATATGCTACCAATAAATAATCTGAAAATAAAATTATGAAAACAAATCCAGTGACTATAGTATTGAAATGAATAGACTACTAAGAATTAAATTTAATCAAGGAGGTGAAAGACTTATACACTGAAAAACAACAACAAAAAAACCCCACCCCCATTATTGAAATAAATGGAAAGACATATCTATTTCATGGTTGGAAAGATTTAACATTGTTAAGATGTTGTTTAAAACAATCTATAGAGTCAATGCAATCTTTACCAAAATACCAATGGTTTCTTCTCCAACAGTGGAAAAAGTGATTGTAAAAACCATATGGCTTTGCAAGGGACCCCAAATGGCCAATCTTGGAAAAGAATAACATTGGAAGGCATATACTTCCTGACTTCAAAACTTGCTACATGCACCAATAACCAAAAGAATGTGGCACTGGAATCAATGGCATCAAGTTGAAAGTCGAGAAATAATCCTGTGTATCTGTGGATTTTGACAAGACCATTCAACGGGGGAAAGAATAGTCCCTCCAGCAAATGTTGCTAAGATGACTTGACACCTACACGCAAAAGAATGAAGCTAGACCCTTATCTTACACCATATACAGAAATTATCTCAAAATGAATCATTCCAAACATCTGTCAACTGAAAAATGGATAAACAAATGTGTTACATCCATGCAATGAAATATTATTGATCCATAGAAAGGATGAAACACTGATACATGCTACAAGGTGGATGAACCTTGAACACAGTGTTCAAAACGGAAAAAGGCACCCAAAGCCCTGTATTATATGATTGCGTTTATGAGGAGTGACTGGTTAACGGGCACAGAGAATCCTTTGGGGGTGATGAAAACGTTCTGGAAGTAGATACCGGTGGTGGCGGCAAGCATTGCGGATGTACTGGAAGCCACTGAATTGCATTTTGAAGTGGTTAAAAGAGTAAATTGTGTGTCATGTAAATGTTACCGCCATAAATGAAACAATCAGAGACACATTAAAAACAGGAATGCTTCAAATCAACAAAAATAAAATAATTGCTTAAAAAATCATCTAGACTTTTTCTTCTTGAGTTACAGTCCTCAAATGAAAAAGCTTTATGTTCCTTCAGCAATGCAGCCTTTGCAGTAGAGAGGCATGCATCATGCTGCTGTAATTAATTCAATTTCATTGTGAAATTACATTTGCAATACTATAGATGTGTTTTCAGTTGTCTTGTACTCCTTCCAGATAACACACCATCATCATGTATTATGCCAGGAACTGCAATAATTGAATCAATAGTATAATTAAACAGTCCCACTATAAGTATATATTTATATACTATGGCCTTGACAAGTGGCTTTTAAAAAGCCTAGAGTTTAATAGTTTTGCGCATCATTTACAGTTCCCCTGCACCACTGACGTGATTGATTAGCACCACAATAAGAAATTATGTCTTCTGCAGAATCTATCCTATATTGGGAGAATTGATTATATTTCCCCGGGGAGGTCAAGTCTCATAATGCAAATGTTAATTAATTTTTTGTATTAAAAGCTAAATACAAAGATTGAATCACTTTTATTAGGAACTTCTTTTAATGAATTCGCTGCCCTTTGAACCAAAACAGTTTATCTTTTGGCACATGCATGCTATTAATGAACAAAAACAATTGATTGTGCAATCATCCACGTGGCGTCTCCTTCCTAGGTTCTAGAGATGTACAACTACGGCCCCTCCGCTGCTGTTAACTTAATCTCAGACACGTGGCAGGTTTCCTTGCCTTCATTTTTCTCTTTTTACTCTCTTTCCCTTTGAAAAATAATTTGAAGAATAAGTCAGGAAGTTAAAATAAGTATCATCATTTTATCTCTTAATGTGAGGGTGTAGAATGGAATGGGATTACATATCCTGTTTATTTCAAATATATTGTACTAAAAAAGCATCATGTCAAAAACCATCATGGCTCTGCAGATGATGAAACTGTCTGTAATTAAACGAGAGAACTGCTAGGATATATTTCATGGGCTTTTGTGTGTTATAAAAATTCATGACTCCAGTGAAGATGAACTCCTACATATCTTACTAGAAATTTCACTGGGAAATTGAAGTGAAAACGTAGCCATGGTAGTTTGCCGTTGACTGGTCCTTACGTTGGCCAAGTATGTCCACAAGGTGTACAGAGTTCCAAAACTCTGTTATGAATACAGAAAGCACGCTCTTCTTTGAAATCTGTATTACTTGGAGTGCTGCACTTCAGAGCCCTGTGCTAACCAGACCATTACAGGAAACGTCATCAAGGGGCCGTCTTTTATTTATGTAGCAGATATGTGGCTCATCTGTGTACATTGATGGTGATAAACCTTCTAGACACTCCCGTTTTGAATTAATTATCCCCAGGCAATTTTCCTGGACTGTAATCATTGTTGATGTCTCATAGAGCTTCTCCTTCATACCTGTGCACCAGGACTTATCTGAAACAAAATGACAACTTGAGTGGGTTGTCTTTAGTGTTATTCTTTCTACCCATCCTCCGCTTCCCTTTGGCATCTTCTCTGACTTCTTATCTTGGCACCTAATACCTCCTGTTTCCTTCTCACTCCAAGAATGCCCTGCTCAGACACATTTCACCTAACAGTTCCTGGTTAAAGGGCAACAGGTCTACACTCCACCCATCTTCCAATGCCCCCAAGAAGAGTCAAATCATACCTTCCAAAGCATGGTAGCAGAGGATGCCTACCTCATGAATTATAAAAAACAAATCAGGTTTTATTTGCTTGGGCATAGTATAAAATTGCATATTTTCAACAACGAGGAGGATGATAATAGCAATTTTAGTGCTATATTAATTAATTATAAATATTTTCAGTCCCTTACTCTCTCACTCTAGGGAAATGAGACTTCTGTTGGTAGTTAGGTGCTAGTGTGGGGTGAGCTGGGGAATGGGCAAACAGCAGCTAGTGATCTCAGACAAGTTTATCCACATCATAACAATCTGAGCCAGGAAAAAGGGCAAGAGACAAGGAAGTCTCCAAAAGCTGTCGAGCATGTGTGTGAAATGAAGAAAGATGAGAATAAGGATTTCTGAGTTTTGTTTAAATATGCATTTCCTTAGATTATGTAAAAATATACTGGGGGTAGAGCTGGGTCTACAGATAATACAGTTTTATACTTTATGCAGTTGTGACTATGAGCACCCTCTTGTGGTTAGCATGACTAATACCTGTCTGGTCCCCTTTGTCTTACACGTGTCATTGTCTCAAACTTTGACACGTCCAGTGGGTTCCAAACACTTTCTCCTACATCAAATTACCTCTTTTTAACCATTTTCCTTGAGAATCTGCTTTCTGCTGCCTGTTAGATTCATCTGGACTGATGGAAGGTGACACATACTCCACCCGATTTAAGTTTCTAGAAAATATGCTCCTCTCTAAGGAGAGTTTCCAGTTGTGGAAACTTCAGGCGTCTTGATTTGTAATGACACTTCCTCCACCCCCCAACCCCGATTATCAAAATACATTCAATAGGAACCTACTTCTACTTTGTATACTCACTTCCCACTGTTTTCCCTATTTTTCCTTATAGAGATTTATTGCCTTCTGAAGTCAGTGATATAAAAATTAAAGAGAAGGCTATAAAAATTAAAGAGAATGGAGGGAACTAAGAGGGAGGAGGGAGGCGGGGGGGAGGTGGGGGCTGGGGGAGGGGGGAGGGGAGGGAAAGGATGCAAATAACTGTAATTGAACAACAATAAAGTAATTAAAAAAAATTAAAGAGAAGGCAGAATAAGAATCAAATATATGACCAAA
Organism: Micronycteris hirsuta; assembly: GCA_004026765.1. Taxonomy (NCBI): domain Eukaryota; kingdom Metazoa; phylum Chordata; class Mammalia; order Chiroptera; family Phyllostomidae; genus Micronycteris; species Micronycteris hirsuta. Next base: position 58,056 of record PVJI01009952.1, on the reverse strand, counting down.
TATTTAATAAACATAACATTTTGCTAAGTACTGTGCTTATGGTGGAATGCAAAAAAAAACCCAACAACAACAAAAAAAAACAACAACCAAGAAACAAGTTTCATACCCTTAAGGAATTTGTAATCAAATGGTAGTGATAAATGTATACAAATGAATATTCATGAGTATAACTGTACATTTATTAACTATAGTAAGTTTTGTGAAGAAAATAGATAAGATGTTATAAGAGCATTTAACAGGGGACCTGTCTTACAGTAAGATCAAGAAAGACTTCTCTGAAGAAGTCACGATTAAGGCAAGATAATAGTTGCAGGTGTTAACCAGGCAAAGGGGATGGAGAAAGAGTGGTTTAGTCAACCATAGGGAAAAGCATGTGCAAAGGTCCTGAGTCAGGTCAGAGCAAGGAGAATTTGTCTAAAAAAGCAGAGGGTGGTCAATGAGGCTGAAGTACTGGGGAGGGGTCGAGGGAATGCAATATGAACCTGAAGAGACAAGAAGGTCAAATCATGTTGGATTTTGTGGGGTAAAGTTTTTTTTTTTTTTTAATAAGGGCTATGGAAATTTAAAGATGTGTTTTAAGCAGGAAAATAGCAGATTTTTTTAAAGAAAATTTAGCTAAGAAGGACAAAAGCTGGGAGATGAGTGGAAGAGTGTCCCCCAGTCCAGAAGAGGTATAATAGCAGTTTGGCCTATTTTTGTTTTGCGGGTGACAGAATCAGGGGAGAGACTTGGAAGACATATAGGAGATACAAAAGTACCAGAATGAATGAGGAATTGAATGTGGGGTTAGAGAGAAGAAGGTGTCGAGAATACCTCCCAGGTTTCCATCCACAGGCAGATAACTGAACAGAGAAGGGCCATTCACCAAGGTCAAAAGCAACGGGAAAGACTAGATGGGAGTGGTGGTGGTGATGATGAAGCGGGATCATGAAGGAGCTCTGTTTGGTGTGGCTACTGTGTGAACTTTGAGTTGGGATTATATCATCTCTCAAGTGAGCCTGGTAATACCTGTCTTACAGGATGGTTCCGTGTTTTATGGGATGCGGTGTATGTAAAGCATAGTTCCTGCCACTTAAAGGGCCCCCCGTAAAGGCCAGGAGACTGCTCGTGACATTATGTGTACGTGTGCGTATTTAAGCTTGCACGCCTATGTGTAAATAATCCAATTAATGCCCTCCAGTTATATTCAAATTCTGCCAAGATAAAGCTACTATATATGAAGGATGGTTTTTATGTTTCTAATTAACCTATGAACTCCTGAGTAATTTAATTCCAAATACAAGATAGACAAGATAATATATAGCCGACTTGCGCTACGCCATTTTATCTCTGCGTTCATTGGAGCCTATGAGTTCACAAAGTCAGTAAAAAAAACTGTATTCTCGTTCTAAATAATTACAGCATTTTAACTTTAATTTAATTACGGTGCATTGAATGGTAGACCTTTAAAGCTATGTAGTGATTTGCCTCAATGAGCTAGGCTAATCCGTAAGCCTCATAATATTCAAGACATGAAAGGATGTATATTTCCCACTTCATAACACATTCCTGAAGGTGCTCCCCCAGTGCTATCAAAACTGAGGCTGGAGCATTTTTGGAGCTTATACTTTTTCCTTTTAAATAAAAGTCCTCAAGTATAAGGTTTTACAGGAAAGGGGAAAGAAAGGTTTCTACGGGGAAAGAAAGTTGGCAAACCGAAAAACAAGCTTTGTCCTGGCAGCATCTGGACTCTGAAGGAACCGCAGAGCATTGGTGGCTTAATTTCTTTCTGACAAGTGACATAAAGATGATCTATGGAGTCATCACTATCTACCAGTGGATGGAAAAAGAACATCAGGGAATTCCAAATGACAATAACATGGCAATGGGCATTCAGAGGCTGTCCTCCTGCAACTGTACAGGAAGATTTCTCTGTGAAACGACATGAGAGATGCCTCCTTCAAAAAGACTGAGACTAAAGTTAGTGTTTCGGAAAGACTGATAAAGCATTAATCAGCTGAATGAAGTGAAGGCTTTAAAAATAGAATGAGCAATTTTCTTCCAAAGGAAAATAGTTACCAAAACAACAACAGTTCCTGTGCTATTTCTCAAATTCTCTATTTGATGAATTGTACAACCACCGAGAGTGAGGGATGTGACAGGCAAAGCTAGGACTCGAGTAATTAAGTGAAATCTAAGGAAGATAAATTAGGTTAAGTCATTGGATGGTGTGACTGCCTGGTCAAAGGATTTCCATCTTTATTGACTTGACTTGACTGTGGGAACAGAAGATGAAATATTCCAGGCATTGAAAATGAAGGCTATGTCTTGAAAGACATCCAAACTGAGAAGGCTTTGGGCTTAAATGGCTCTGGCCCACCTACAAGATGGTGCAGAATAAACCTGGAGTGATCACACTGACCACATGCCAGAGGAGCTGGGCCACGGGTATTAAATAACAGGCCTCTAATCCCTGGAATATTAAACAACAATGTGGCTTCATTTATATCCTGATGAATTGCAGGAGATGGTCAGGTACTTGTGGTTTGGATAAAAATGCACCATTTCTTTTCCTAATGCAGCTTCTAATATCCCCGCATCCATTAGACTTGGATGGAAGGCTGGGGCCTTCCAAAGAGTCTGTAGTGGAAGGAAAAATGGTTCACTTGTCGGTGGTGGTAATCCGGGCCCAGAGCACTGCACAGAGAAGCCCCCCCTGCTTTCTGGTGCTACATATTTTCCATGGCCATCCCTGGAGGGTTCAGAAGTTTCTCTTCCTATAACCAGATCTTGGAAACATTTTTTCAGAATGATGAGCATTTGGTCTGGGAATTCACCTTGTCTCTCGTCTTCACATTTTTCTGCCCCACCCCCAAGCCTAGTGCGTTTTCAGAATAATACACATAGTTAAAGAGGGCTTAGTGGGAAGAACCCTATTTTTCCAGGATTTGCTAAGGTAGGGCACCTATGCATTGGTAGGTACATCTTTCAACATGAGCAGCATTCGTTAATTCAACCTGCCTCAATCTCAGCGTTTCCCTTCCTGACCTTTTCCTGCATGTCTTTTCAGCCCAGGTAAGGATGACCCCAAATCTCCCCTCTCTCTTCTAGCTCTTTGCTTCTTTCAGTGTTCTTGGGTCTTTTTTCATTTTCCTGGGCAGACAACAAAACAAATGAATAAACATCTCTCTGACTGTCTCGCTTTTACTGGACATTTTCTCTCGGCCTGGCACATTTTTCTCTGTTTAATCCTTTCTCACTGGACTCTTGCCGACTCTAGCGACCCATTGATGGACTGTTTCTGGTTGCTCTTGCACCTTTTCCAGTTAGATCAGATCTTATTTCTTTTCGTGCAAACAGTGTTCTTTCTGCTTTGAGCCCCTGCAACTCTCTCTCTCTCTCTCTCTCTCTGTCTCTCTCGCTTACACACACACACACACAATCACACACGAGTCAGCATCAGCAGGAATGTAGTCTGCCCTCAGCAGATACTTTTAAATCCCCATGTTAAAGCCTTCATCCCCCGGCCCCATTGCTCTTTCTCTGCCCTGGCATTTCTCAAGCGATTTGGCCTCTCATAATTTCTTACCCGTACAGTGGAACAGGGGAATGTGTAAATGAGGTGGCGGGGGCTCCTGCTGCCACTGATTTGGGTGATTTGCAGGCCACCCTGGAAAGCATAGCTAGAGAGTTTAGAACGTGTGTTGTTTGTACCAGGTACAGCTTCAGGTGTAGACGGCACAGGTATGAGATCTCGTTCGAAGCAGCGGGGCCCCTGCTGGGAACATAAATATTGCAACAACACAGCTTCCTGATTTTTTTGATTTTTGTGAATTGTGAATTTCTGATGGTCGTCTGCATCCAGTCAGAGCAGCAATGACTTGCGAGCGCTGTGAGTGCCTGACTGGATCAGGAAGCTAAAATGAAATTTGTCGTCCTGCACACATATAATGACACTTTCCTACCAGGGGATGATTATTTTTAAAAATACACACACAAAGAGAGTCATGTCATTTTCTATTTTTTCTATTTCTCACCTTAAAAATGTCTCAGTTTGTGTGATGCACAGTTAGTTATTCCTATTTCAAATTTTTGAATCGAAGCTTGGAGGATGAGTTTATTATCACTGGAAAGTAAATTCTCCTTTTTAAACTTCTGCTAAAGAATTAAGGATGCTTTTTTTCTGCCTCCAAAATAAAAATCTTTGAATATCTTTTCATTGTGTTATGTGCTTCAAGTGTTTACTCAGGTAGGAGACTTTATTTTTATACTAGACACAGGTTTTTAAAAAATGGCCCCTGTGTTGATACAGAAACATTCAATTAAAAAAAGGGCACCTTCAAAGACGAGCTGAAAATTTCTTTGGCGAACGGAGGCTCTGGTCTGTGCGCACTCAGAGCTGAGGAGCTGCCCATGGGGGCAGTTTCCTGCACCAGTGGGAGCGGAGCACCGGGCGGAGGAAAGAAGAGCCCAGTAAAGCAGGCAGGACCCAAGGGGGGTGGGGCAAGGAGATCTGGAGATCAGCGCCTCCAAAGCGATACTTCCTCCGAGACTCAGTGCCTCTTACTCAGGGAATCCTGCCCCTCCACCACTGAGCACCATGTGGTCAGCGCCCTTTCCAGAGAGATCAGAACCCTATTACTCGATTGTGAACACAGAGTCCAAACGAGTGTCCACGGTTGTCTCCCCTCCTGCCCCCCGTCTGGTCCCTCTTTGTTCCAAACGGAGCTGGCCTTCACTCAGGGGACCCTCATCTATTTCTCAGTCCCCCACCCCCACCCCACCCCCTTACCAGTTCCCTTGACCCAACCTTCCGAGATCCTACGTGGTTAGATCCCGAGGAAGCATTTTTCTGTCCCCACTGCCCTGGCTTTTCTTCCAGATTTATTGAGGGATTTACAAAAAAAATTGCACATGATTAATGCATACAACTTGGTATACACATATTTGTGTTATCATCACCACAATCCAGGTAATAAATATTACCATGGCCACCAAAAGTTTTCCTGTGTCTTTTTGTGTTGTTTTGATTTTGTGATTAAAAATATAGCATGAGAACTATCCTTTTAACAAAGTTCTAAGCTCATAACACCTTGTTAACTATAGGCATTCTATTGTACAAAGGGCTTCTGGAACTTACTCCGCTTGTGTAACTGCAAGTTTCTCCCCACGGAAAAACAGCACCTCTCATCCCCTCCCGCTGTTTCCCGGGAACCACCATTCTGTGGTCTACTTCTGTGTCTTTGACTATTTGGGGGGCCGGGGTCTGTGTAAATAGAACTGCTCAGGATTTGTCTTTCTGTAACTGAATTACCATCATGTCCTCCAAGGCCATCCATGTCGTCACAAGTATCTATCCCTCATTTTAATGTGGGGTGGCCACCATCAGCGGCTCCTAGCGTCCCTTACACTGATGAGCCAATCTCCCCTTAGCCTTGACTTCCTCACGTGGTACGACTTAGAGGCTAAAAGTTCCCTTTCCCACCAGGCGTGAGAATAAGAAAGAACTCAGAGGGTAAGGAGAGAAATCATACTGTCCCTTTAGGCATGGACTTTCATTCCAATAGCCATGACTTTGGGAATATTATTTTTAGAATGTAAAACAGTTATAAATGAATGTAGTTGAGCATTCTTGAGATCTTGGTTTCATAGAAAGGGGCTTTTGTGAGTCTATATTATTATTATTATTACTTTTTTATATTTGCTTTTGCACCAGATAACTACATAGGTTTCTGTGCTCAGAAAGAAGGAGCAGACAGAGTTAAAAGAGGCTAAACCATTTTAAAATCCCTACCATAAGTGATACGCAGAATTGGGGTTAGAATTCAGAGTTCTTGGTGTGTACAGGTATTATTAGCTCAAGTAACCCTGATTTCAAGTATCACTAAATTGTATGCGAACTCTCATGGTGTCTATTTTGTGAACAATTCAGGGATATAAAGAAAAGTCTTTGACCCACTTAACAAGCCAAACTAACCAATGCAAGTAGTGGCTGGTGTCCAATGTTCTATCTCATGTAGAACTGACCATTTTTAATGCCAGTAACAAAAAATCAACAGAACATTGAGTCTTAACTACAGCTCAGAGGAGCGCTCAATGGTTGAACACCTGACTTTGGGCCAAGTGGACCCAGTGCCTTTCCCCGGGGAGTCACACAGGAGCAGCCCGGGTAGAACAATTACATCAGAGAGTGTGGTTTGTTGGTTTCCGTGGTCCTAACTGTCCATCACATGGTCCATAGACAGTTTGATGGTTTCAGAGGAAAGGCAAAGAAATGATTTATTCCCAGATGTTGCTGAATTTGAAAGGCATGATTAATGATTGTATTTGGAAAGACTCTGCGTATTCTGCAAGGACGGGAGTGGCCCTGTTCGCCTCGCCTGTTCGTTCAGTAAACAAGGTGTAGTTTATTGTGACTCATTCTTGCCTCCTTTACATATTTTTGTTTACATTTGTTAGATTTCCACATTTGACTCTTTCTTTTCTAAGGTGTTATATTCTTGATTCACAGAAGTGGATCAGTGGCTCAAAAGTTGTTAACTGAAGCATGAAAGCAGTGATGAAAATAGTAAAGCAAGTACCACAACTTAGAATAACATCGTAAATATAAATAGCGAACAGGGCTTAGATGCAAAAACAGGATGTGATTCTGCATCTGCCGAGATAACTGAATTTTTAAATGTGCTGAATTTTCACAAGCTGTAAAAGAAAAGTGAAAAGATGAACAATGGATGCTTGAAAATCTGATTTTGTTGAACCAAGCTTCCATTTTCCCTGAAGATTTCAGCATGGTGTCTAATAGAAAATTTTGTCAAATAAAGGCAACGACCCATCAGATTTTCAAATCATTCTGAAGTATAGTGAACACACTAGAAAGTTTGTCAATATGTTTTTCAGAACAATAATGCTTTCCACCAATCAATGTACAAATTTTATTTCTCAAGATGGAGAAAAGGTCATTCAAGATTTCCCTCCCGTAGGGAAAAAAAGCAAAATAGAAAACGAAACCTGTTTCAGTCATAATATGATAGACAAGCTTATAAAATTTAATGATAAATATTATGCTTGGAGCGGAAGTAGTGTGAGCTACTAAAAAACATCCTTTTATCCAAGAACACTGTTGAAGGTTGTACAATATCACTGGCATGGTAGCCGATATTTTTTTTAGAGTAACTGAGACCATCATGGATGGGCAGAGTGTACAAATCAGCTCTTGCTAAGTAGGAAAAAATTTTCTGAAAATAGTGTAAATATATACTGAGATCTTCTGTGCTCTGTGCTTTAGGTTTTCTATCTCACTTTATAACTCCTAATTCCTATAAAGTAGGCACTATTCTTAGTCACCCTAGGCAGCTTGGGAAATCATAGCTCACAGAAGGTTAGAACTATAGCTGAGGTGCTTGACCACTAGGGAATCAATTCCAGAGACTGAGCAATCACAATCAACTGCTTACAGGGAAGAAAAAAATGATAATTTTTGTTTATCACTGAAAAATATACCAAAGAGACACAATTAGTTATTTTATCAGAATAACTTGCCAAAGTGCCTTGGGGTCAGTAATGATGAAAAACCATAGAACAAACATCAATTTGTAAGTGTACTTTTCCTGCATAGGCTCCCCAGGAAGCAATCTCTGAGAGGGAAATTAGCATTGAGGATGTCTATTAGGAAGTGCTCTTGCGACTGACATCTATGGCATGGGAGGGGAGGAGGCAGCTCCAGGCAGTGGGGAAGTTGAGCAGTGCCACTGAGGATCCCAGCGGACTTCTTGCTGGGCTCTGGAGAAACAGCGATGGCCATTCAGAATTGTTCTGCTTTGAACAAAGGAACTGGGTATTTAGAGCTTTCTAGAACAGGCACTGAGTGTGGACTGCCCTCATAGGAGTTGTTACCTTGAGCAGAGGGCTGACGGCTAAGGATCATCTTTCCACATTGTGTCCATCAGGTGGGTAACTAAGTCCTTTATTCCTGAAAGGGACTCTTTACAGAGCGCCCACCAGAGTGTGTTAAAGAGAAAGAAGCAGTGGGTCAGTCCTTTGCTTTTCTGCTCTACAGTGTTTTGACTGTTGAAAAAACGACGCACAATTATTAAAAATTATAATGTGAATTGAGCCAGTTAAGATTCTAATTATTTTCCCATGAGGTGTATAAATCGTGCATCTCAGCCATATTCATTTCCTTACAGAATAGCCCAATCTTCAGGGCCGATACAGCATCCATTTTAGTTGGATTATAAATATCAGGATTTCTCAAAACGCTGGAGTTGTGGTGGAAAGGGTTTGATCACTAACAGTTTGTTTCTTTTCTAACTTTTCCCCCCAAAATTCAGCAACAAAATACCCATTGAGGTGCAATTGGTATTCATGAACAACAAAACCAAACCAAACCACGCACAGTGCCTGGAAAATTCTACAAAGAGAGGATTTCAAATCCATTTATCATTATTCCCCAGGTTGAAATATTTAACCTTGTAGCTTTTGAGAATAATGTGCTTTAGTGAAAAGTAGACTATGGTAAAAAAAAAAAAAGTCCTGGAGTTTCTGGATCCATGTTTCGTCCGGATACAAGGAACTGCTTGACATTTCAATACCCCCTGCCCTGCTGCCCCAAATCATGAATGGGGTAAGGGAAGAAATGATGGAATGTGAAAGTAGACCAGTGGCTGGAAAATCTCTCTCAACTCTGTGAATGAACACATACTGGAAGAAAAAAGTCAAGTGTTGTTCTGCACTGATGAGAAACAATTATCATCTTTATTTTTAGTTTTAAAGTATTGTATTTTTAATCAATGTCTTAATTATAAAAATATTTTTAAGATGTACTCAAAACGAGTGTCCTGACCATGTGTCAAATGTTGAATGAGGGAGCTACAGAATAAAATCATGGAGAGGCACCATGTGATGCAAAGAATACCAGTTATATTAGGTGGCAATTCTGATTTTGCTACAATGGAGCTTTGTGACTTGGGCTCATTATTTACCTTTCTGGACCTAGGCACTTTCATCTGTAAAATAAAGGGGCTTGTTTACATCAGTTTCTCAGCTTTGGCAATATTGACATTTAGGGCCAGATGATTCATTGTTGAGGGGAGGGAGGTTTTCTAATGCCTTGAAGGATGTTTAGTAGAATCCCTGGACTCTGCCAACTAAAAGTCAGTAGCATCCACCTCTCCCTGCCTTTCATTGTCAAAAACACAAATGTATGGGGCATTGCCAAATATTCCCTGGGGGACAAAATGGTCCCCAGTTGAGAATCACTGGTTTACATTTCTGTCAATTTTATGAACTGTCCCTGACATGTGTCTTTCAGAAGCAGTGCTTAAGGATGTGGGCCATTCTCAATTTTTCCCATGGCAGATGATACTAAAATTAAGAATTTGCTCCTGAAAGCATGGTTTAAGGAAAAGTCAAGGATGTGGCTGTACAGCATTTCACTGACTCCTGTTACTGAAACTCTGAAAGATCCAAAGATCAGAGATCTTACTAGCCAGAGATTCAGGGTCATAGATCTTATCAATGAAACCAGAAGGCCCTAGGAAATAAGGGCATTGTAATTCAGCCTCCTCAGCAGGAGCTCCAACTAGAGAAGAAATTATCCACAGTGGGTCTAGGCAAAGAGAGGTGACAGAGGTTGTCAGAGCCAACACCCTCCTGACAAGAAACACAGAATAAAGCCACTCAGCTGAATCTGCATGTTGCCATTTTCATGGACACATGGGAGGAGTCTGAGGGCAGAGCCAGACACACAGAGGGTGACCCCCAGCACCAAGGAGACAGCTGAGAGCCACAAAAACCTGACACCTAAAGACGCCTCACCAACTGGATTTCAAAGCTGCTTTCCACCAGGGTCTACTCTTCATGTTTCATTCTACCACGTTTTGGTAACAGAATGTCTGTACCTGCTATGTTATGCATGTCCCAACGTTGTAGGTTAGGAGCAGATATCTGATTCTTTAGTTCCATAGATCCACGGATGGAGAGAAATTGTATCCAGGAGCTTCAGTGGCACTTGGTTTAAATGATTATCTCAATGTTTCAATGAGATTCTGGGTTTTTGGCTGATGAGAGTTCTGGACTTTGAGTTGATACCGGGATGGAACAAAATGCTTAGAGACCTTGAGAGGGTATGAATCTGTTTTGCACTTGGGATCCACGTGAATCTCTGCATGCTGGCGCATGGGCTGTAGTAGGCAGAAACCTGACCTGCCATCCCCCTCCCTCAAATATGTCCCACGCAAGTCCTTGGGACTTGTGAATATGATGAAACATCACTTCCATGATTATATTATGTCATATGGCATAGCTGACCTTAAAATGAGGAGATTTATAAGTGGGGCTAATCTGGTCCCATGAGTCCTTGTAAGCAGAAGAGAACCTTGGAGAGATTAAAAGCATAGGGAGGGTCTTTGCACCATTGCTCATTTGAAGGTGGACAGAAAAAATGTGAGTGGCCTTAAGAAGCTATGAGAAGCCCCGATCTGACAGTCAGCAGAGAAATGTGGGTCTCAGTCCTACAACTGCAAAGACTGGATTCTGCCAGACTAAATGAGCTTGGAAGTAGATTCCCAGAGCCAATCGATAAGAATCCGGACTGGCTAACACCGTGTAATACCCTTAGCATAGAACTCTGTTGAACTCTCTTGGACTTCTGCTTTATAGAACTTAGTGTTTTAAGCTAAGTTTATAGAAATCTATTATATGATAATACAAAATAAATATATGTGCTAAATGTAAAAAAGCTGCTGAAAGATTCAGTTTGAAGATAAAAAATAATAATAGCATATTAGAAGATATTAATGCAACAGACAACTTTCTGGAGCTTAAAAACATGATTTCCCCAAAATGTGATACAGAGATTAATTAAAATGGAAGACAGCCAGTTTGCAAACACAAAAGTGTATGTAGCCTAAATATCAAAGGAATAAATATCCTCAAGGAAATGTAAGTGAATGGAAATAGTGACAAAAATACAGGCAAAAAAGAAAGAGAAAAAGGCTAACAAAGGAAAATTTAGGGAAAAATGCAAAGTAAAAAATAACAAAGGAGCTAAAATTATAAAATTAGAGAAAGAAAAATTATGAGGCATTATTTGTACAACCCTAAGGGAATAAATTTAAAAGAATTTATGTGGAAAGGTTAACTGTATAGTAAAATATAATCTACCCCAACTGACCCCAGTACAGAGAGAATACATAAGCCAAAGTCTTCATAGGAAAAATGTATACGAAGTTGTAAAAGAACTCCATCACAAAAAAGTACCAGGCCCAGATAACTTTACAGAAAAATCTCACCAAATCTTTATAAAAGAGGTCATCCCAGTGCTACTTGAAATATTGTTGCATGAACAGAGAGAAGGAAAACTTCCCAATTCTTTTAAAGAAACAAGTAGGTGTAGATTAACATTTGATAAAGATTGTTCAGAAAGAAAACCATACACTAATCTCACCAATGCAAAAATCTTTTTAAAACATGGACATATTCCAACAGCACCTTAAAATGATACATCATTGCCAAGTGGAGTTTATTACAATCTTAGAAAATGTATATATTATCTATGAATAGATTATTAAAAATCTAAACAACTCATCATCTTAACATATCAGAGGAAAAATTAGGGTTATTTCCATAGGCGTTTAAAAGATGCTTTATAAAATTTAATACCCATTTTTGATAAAACCTATCAGTTAAACAATCTTAGTTTTTTACTATAATTACATATACATATGTCTAACCTCTGAAACCTGCCTCTGAATGCTGATACTTTAGAAGCATTCTTGCCAAAGTGAGGAGCAAGATAAGGTTGCCCAATATAGCAAATACAATTTAACGTGGTTTTAGAAGTGTGAAGCAAAAAAATTAAATGAGAAGAAAATTAGATGCATAAGAGTTAGAAATAATGAGTAACCTTTTGAAATTGTATATCTGGGAAACTTAAAAGAATGATGAGAAAATGATTACAAACAAAAGCTAGTAAAAAAAAGCAGGATGTGATGGTAATTCACAGAAATCAATAGAGCTTTGTATATATAAAAGTTAGATGCTGTAATGAGAGAAAAGATCCAATTAAAATTACAACAAAGAAAATGAGATACCTTATCCTAAACTTAAGAAATGTGCAAAAGTTAAATAAGAAAAAACTTTAAAATATCCCTGAGACCCTAAATTAGATTTGAACAAGTTGGAAAAACTTCCAATGTTCCTAGATAAGCAAACTCAGTATCCTAAAGATACTAATTCTTCCTAAGCTATTTTAAAAATTTAACACAATCCTCATAAAAGAGTAAGAAAGTTTGTAATGATGCTACCCAAGTTGATTTGAAATTTGACTTGGAAAAATAAAGAAGCAAACATAGGTAGAGAAACCTTGAAAAGTAAGGGTATCAGTGGTGGGGGCGGTGACTGGCCTGTCACATGTTCTCACGTGGATTAAACCCTTCATGTGAGTCTGACGGTCCTGCCTGCATAGACAGGTGGGATGTCACACAGAATTGACCCCAATGCCCATGGCAATTTGGTGTTACTTATCTGTAGGGAAAAGTCAGACTTTCTAATGAATGGTGTTGAGACATCTGAAAAAAGATGTAATTAAATCTGTACCTCACTCCATAGACCAAGATAATTCCAAAATGACTGAAGATCTAAATGTAAAATCCCAAAGCATACAACTCTTGAAAGCAGGCATGAATGAATCTTTTATACATTGAAGTTAGGGATGCTTACCAGCTGTGACTCAAAAATCCATAAGTAATGTAAAATAATTAGGTTCAACTACATAGAAAAGAAAAAATGCACCATACACAAAGTAATAAAATAAATAAAAATATTTTTAATTTACACAAAGGGCTATAATCACTAAAATATAAATAGGTACTACAATTGAGTGGGGAAAGACTAGTAACCCAACAGAAAAATGGAAAAAACATGTGAACAGGTAATTCTCAAAAAGTAATTTAAATGACCTTTAAATATGAAAAGATCATTAATCTAACTCATAATAAGAATACAAATTAAATTATATTATCATTTCTCATGTGTCAGTTTTACCAATATCTAAAAATATGAAAATACAGAACTTAGGTAAGGCTATGGGGAAACAACTATGTTATATATTCTGTGGGAATATAATGCTGTGCAGCCCCTATAGAGGGGGACTTGGTTATATCTAGAAAACTTACAGATGCATGTATCTTTTTTCAGCAATCTCACTCCTAGGAATTTAGTTTAATAATAAAACAAAAAAATATGAAATTACTTATGCTTAAGATTATTCACTGTGACATATTTTATAGTAGCAAAAAATTGAAATCAACCCCAATGTTCACCATTTGAAGACTGGTTGAATAAACTAAGGTGCATTCATACAATCTAATATTGTGTGACTATAAGACAAAAATGAGGAAGGTTTTTATACACTCATGTGGATTGAGAACCAAGATATAATTTAAGGGAAAAGAGCTAAGCACAGGGAAAACAAATTATACGCTTCTTTTTGTGTAAGAAAAAGCGTTAAGTATATAAATGCAAATGTAAATAAATATATTTGAAAGTACTAGCGAATTAACTAAAAATAAATAAAAACAATTCCCCATTGGGGAAGGAAACCGTAGAATGGGGAGTGACAGAATTGTGGCTTCTCTGACTGTAATCAGTTATATAATTTTGACTTTGAAATCAAGTGAAGGTCTTACCTATTCAAAATCTAGAGTCCTAAAAGGAAGAAAGCAACTCCTAAAGACTGAAGAAATTATAAACACCTGTTATTAATAGGGATGTAGGAAGAGTATTTTCTCATACATTGATGGTGTGAATGAAAACATTTTTGGAAAGCACACTGCCTGGCGATATTTATTAAAATGAAGTATTTGTGTGTGTGTGCGCACGTGCCCACTGGCCTAGCATCCCACTCCTGGGACTTTATACCAGAGAAGTAAAAACATCCAAGATATATAGACATGACATTTATTGCAGCACAAATCTGGAGGCAAAGTTTTATGTTCTTATGAGAATGATTGACAAAATCATTTCGTGTGTACACTATGGAATATCATATAGTATTAAAGAAAATGAATTGGAACTCTACTAGGAGATATAGAGGGATGCATATGAAAACATTTGCATGAGAAAGATAAAATACACATAAGTGTGATTAATATAATACTATTTTTATAAAACGAGCAATGAGGAAAAACTATAGATATGTTTGTGTGATTATGTAATCACGAGGGTAATGTATAGTACTGCATAAGAGTAGCAATTACCTGTGTAATTAGGGCAAATGTTAGAAAATGGAGGGCCAAGCAATATAACGAGGGCAACAAAACTGCTTTAAAATGGATAAAAGCAAAGTTGATGTCTATTTGCACAGTTTGAGTCCATTTTGCTCTTCTGTAAAATTACAAACATGCGACTGGGAGAAAACAGGCCAACATTTAAGAAAAGGCAGGCAGCTATTAATCTTAGAGATGGTATGCATAATTAACGTTGACTGAAACCTTTGAAAAGAAACTAAAGAATGTGAGAAGAAAGAACAAAGGAAAAAAGATCAGGACTGGAAGACTCTGGAGGGAAGAGAAATAGGAAGCATGCCGGAGGTAGGAGGTTTGAACAGCAAATACTCCAGAGGGCACATGTCAGCTTCAGGTCACAGCACGTGGCCTGGAGAGACTAGCTAATACCCCCGCTCCGCTGTATCTTCTTCAGCAAAGCCTTCCTCTAGACTCAAGCAGAAACAGTTGCTTTCTTGTTAATGCCACCTGCTGTCTTGGTGTACCTGAAAATATCTCATTGTGTTGTGATTCTGCCCTTGCACTTTCTCTCCTGTGATCTTTTTGTAGTCTTTGTTATTAACATCTTTGTAAGCGCAACCTTTATGTCAATATCTTGCACATAGAAAGCATTATAAAAATATTTATCAAAAGAATTGTTTAAGTTCAGTGGATAAGGTTAAACCTAGGTCTTCTTTCTCTAAGCCTACTCTGCTGCCCTAAAAATAACTTAATGTCATGAGGTGGAGGTGCCATTTGAAACTTCTGAAGTGCTTGTTTGCAATATCCCCAAAGAGCGGATGTGCCGGCTTGTGAACCAAAGTATCGCCGGTTCGATTCCCAGTTGGGCACATGCCTGGGTTGCGGGCCAGGTCCCCAGTGGGGGGCATGCAAGAAGCAACCACACATTGAGGTTTCTCTCCCTTTCTTTCTCCCTCCCTTCCCCTCTCTGTAAAAATAAATAAATAAAATCTTTAAAAAAGAAAAAAAAAACTTCAATCCTCTATGGCCTAATACAATAAAGATTTATTTAAAAAAAAAAAAAAAAAGGAACAGATGTGCTTTCCTGGGAAGTGAAGGCTGGAAACATGCAGGAAGGAGAAAAAGGGTGAGACAGGCTTCTGCCCTGTTCTTCAGTGTGTGTTGCTGTGAATCTAAATGTAAATTAATTTAGCAGAGCAGCTAAGCTGTTTGTTTTCCTATTTGGAAAATAAGACTGGGAGAAGGACTAAAGTTTACTCCCTTTGGTTAAGGTATTTGCAAGCTCAGAAATAGCGAATTTAGGGAATTGAGACAGAAGCAGTATCTTCCACCCTAAGGGTCCCAAGAAGTGAAGCACCTCCTCCTTAACAAAGGCCTGGGCTGCAGGAAGCTGGACGCCCCCTTTCCGCTCTCCATCCCTTCCCTGTGCTTTCCGTCCCGTTCTGAGTCTGAAATGCATCCTGCGTCCTCTCTCTTCCCGCGGAAAAGTGCTCACCTAGCCTTGTGCAAACGCTTTCCCATCATCGCCCTGTTACTCCTCTCATTCTTTATGAAAACTGCAGGCTCTGGGGCTTAAATTGCCCACATGTGGTCTTAATTCATTCTAAAAATGCTAAATCTATTCAACAGTTTCAAATTATAGGAGAAGGGTGATAAAATGGGTGCCTTCCCATTTTAGGTCTATGTGCATAAATATCTCTAAGCAGTAAAATCTTACATCTTTGTACCACCAAGTGGTAAGTGCTGTATGTGAAGTTGAAAGTTTAAGAAAAATGTTATGTTTTAATAAATATGTATCAATGGGATTTTGATACATATATATAAAAGACCTCTCATTATAGAGAGGCCTTCTATATAATTTATATAATTATATATTGCATTACATATTTTCATAATGTAATATACATATATAATCTATATGCAGATACATATGTAATATATCTATATGTGAAACAATCTGTGTAGATCTGGCTATATATCTATTAATTTATCAAGAGAGAGAATGAATGAGGAATTGGCTTACATAATTATTGAGGCCAAGAAGTCCCAAGATCTGTAGTGAGCAGGCTGGAGACCTGGGAGAGTGGGCGGTGTGGTTCCAGTCTGTCCGAAGGCCTGAGGACTGTGAGAGCTGCTCGTGTATGTTACAGCTGAAGGCAGGAGAAGACCCGTGTCCCAGCTCAAGCAAATTTCCCTCTCACTCAGTCTCTTTCTTTTCTTCAGGTCTTCAATTGATTGAAATGACCAAAAGGGAGGGGAATCTGCTTTGCTCAGTCTACCAATCCCAAAGTTAATCTGACCCCACCACACCCTCCCAGAGTCCCCCAGAATGATATTTGATCCAATGTCTGCACACCTTGTCAAGTGGCCCAGCCAAGGAGACACATAAAACTAACTATCTCACCATAGGAACCCGAGCACACTCTTTTGAAAAAATATCCTTTGCAGACATGGCTAGAACAGTAAAGGTATTTGATTTCCCTGAAAGAGCTCTCATGAGAGATATTAGATACTGCAAACATGGCTGGCAAGCCACTCTTGTGGCCTGAAATTGTCGTGCACAATCAATTGTGTATTACGGGCACGACTTATTTCATCTATTGTTTGGATTGGAGCTCAACATAAATCCTCATTTGGCACCATGTTGCTATCGTTCCAATTTCTATTATTAGGTAGATCAATTGTTCCTATTTAGAAATGTTTGATGTAACAATTTTCTAAAATAGTTTTTAATAAGTTATCTGTCTGACAGTTTTTTTCCCACCAAGGTAATTAATTTTATATTTTCGCCCCATCATTAAATATTTTAAATATGCAAATCCATTGGCATTTAGCACTGTCTATTATAGCAGTGCCAAAAAAGCCTGCAGAATAATCTTGTTTTCAGAGATTTTTCTTCACAAGCTCCCTTAATAGGGTATAATTTGCATAAAATAAGCTTAAATTGATTACATATTTCTGGTAAGATTTTCTATTTCACAAGATTGGAGTCAGGAGAAGGCTTATGCGTGTCACCCCTGGCTGGTTGTCCCCCCTCCGGTGAAATGGCTGTCTGCCACTCTGAGCCCAGAACAATGTGCTGGAGTGAAGGAATCATTTGTCAGTGTTCCTTTTAACACGGTGGTTATGCATTCCATGATTACTAAACTTGTACGTAGCCGGTCAGTGGGCTTCACCCAAATACAAACAAGCGAAAAGGAATAAAAGAAAAGTCAGAGCTTTCCTAGCTGATTCTCCAAAGCCTGTGCTTCACTGTAACGGCACTCGGGGTGCACAAGACCGGATCTGGAAAACGTTTGTGTGGATTCGGGGGTGCAAATCGCAATGGAAATGATTCATTCAGCACCCAAGAGTCCGTCCAAAGTTTTCAAGCCCATAAACTTGAAGATATTTCCCCGGCCTGCTCAAAAAAAATCATAAACATCCCCTTCCTTCCGCAATATTCAATCAACAAATATTTATCGAGCTTGCCCAAGTCCTGGATGCTTGGCTAGAGAGGCACAAGGCAGAGAAAAATAAAACCTGCTTCTGCCCTTTGGAGCCTCCAGTGCAATAAGGGAGACACATTAACTAAATAATCACACAGCGAATGTAGGATTACCAACTGAGACAGACTGGAGAAAGCAAGAGCTGCAAACTGACTCGAGCCAATTTGATAATTCGCAATGGTAAGGCTCTTTGTGGCAGATAAAGGCGCCTCCAAAAATGAGTTTTGCCCAGGTCTGCAGTTCTCCCACTCAGCTCCTGACAAGCAGGTGTCAGTGACAGTGACAGCAGGCCTCAGATGCAATCCTGTCACACAGATGACTATCAGTAAGCCTGCATCCAAACACAAAAAAGATGCATTCACCCATCCTGGTCCATAAGCTTGATGAAGTTCCAGCTTTCAGTGCTTACATGCAGGCAATGTGCAGGGGGCCCGGGCTGGGAGCTGAAGGCTGCACGCCCAGACTTCTCCCAGGTAAGGCTGACACTGCTGTCCCCCCACCACACTTTGAGCAGCAAGGTTTTAGATGCTTTTTAAAAAGGTCACTTGAAATGAACGTGACAGCATTCCAGCAGCAGGATTCAGGTGTCAACAGCCTTTGTACACATCTGGGTCCAGAACCAGGTGGGCTCCTAAGCCTAAGGCACGCTTCGAAAGAGTTTATGCTACTGGACTTGCTCAGTTTTTTACCTTATTTCTGCAGAAACAAGAGAAGTTGTATGAAATTTCTACCCAATTCACAGTTTTAAAATGCCACTCATAAAACAATGAAAAAAATTTTAAATGCAATTACCTGATTTTCAGACCCTCTGGTGGATTAAAGATAGAGATAAGTGAAGGCTTTGTGTAGCTGCCTCTGAAGTGTAGTTTTTGGGGTTTTTTTTAGTTATGGTTTTAATTTGAACTGCACCTTCAGTGTGTATTTTAAGGTCTTTTAACTATGGGTTAAACACCCTCAAGATGGAGGTCAAGACGTACAAACACACTGTTTATGCTAAAGTATTTATAAGTAATTTGTGGACAACATAAATTGTCTGTAACTGTATCCTATGCATGACCAGATGAAAGAACAGTGGCCCAGACTGGGAGTGGCTTCCCTGGGGAGAACTGAAATCTACAGGACGAGGAGGGGATGCCTTAGAGATGAGAGCATCCCAGCCAAAGGGAATAGCATGTGCAAAGCCCGGCTCCACAGCAAGAGAGGTGGTGCCTTCCGGTGCACCGCCATGGATGATTATAGAGGTCACAGCAAGTCTCCCGGGGTGGACAAAGGAACACAGCCCTTGGTTCTTTCCCTTGGGTCTTAGAGTCTCAGTCCTGGAGTGTACTTGGTGGCCACAGTCACAGTTTCTTCTGTGATTAAACTGTAAAACTGACCTTCCTGGTAAATCAATTTTGTCTTCTGCCTAACTGTGCCCTAGTTAACACCTACGCAATTGGTGCTCCTCTTGCTGGTAAGGAATCGCCTGAGGCTTCTGAAAGAGAAATTCAGTGTGTCAGCTAAGAAAGCTAAGTACTGCTCAAGGAAAATCACCTGAGAGCAATATAAAACTTTGCATTTGATTCAAGGGATGCTTTTGTATCTTACTGTAATTCACATGACTCAGTGATCTAACCTATAAGTGGGAACTAATCAACAAAACAAACAAGCAAGCAAAATATAACCAGAGACATGGAAATAAAGAACAAACTGACGGTAACCAGAGGGGAGGTGGGAGGGGATAACAGGAGAGAAAGGGGAATGGTTTTCAGGAACAACTATGAAGGACACATGGACAAAACCAAGGCGGGGGTAGGATTGAGGGTGGGAAGTGGTGATGGCTGGTAAGGGGGAGTTGTGTGGTGGAATGGAGACAGCTGTACTTGAACAATAAAAAAAGACAGAAACAAAAAAGACAAAACTTGATGATAAATAAGAATTATTTTGATGGATCCTACTAAAGATGAGTCCATGCTATGCTAGGAAAAGGAGGGGCTGGGAAAGGGACTCAGATAAGCTTCTGTGGGCAGAGTTAAAGCTTTTATTTATTTGAAAAACTAATGAGCATGTGTGAAGATGAAAATTCATCATCTTAAGAATTATATTTTAACCTCAAGAGGCAACACAACTGAACAAGTGTGTCTAATTTAGATGTATATATACACATACATACTATTCATTTTTAACTTAAGATAAATGTCCAGACTAAGGTGAGCGGCACTAAGAACAGGAAGAACTCTTGTATATACATACCTTATCTCCACCAGCCTAGATTGTGCTGTGGGTTGTAAAATATCTTGTAGTAACTTTAGTTTAAAAATGCACTCACCTTTGACTGTGTGAGGATTTATTGGTTTAAGTGATGAGCTCGTTAAAGAGAAAGTCATGCTGGTTGAACTGCTAATCCCACTGCTTGGCTTTGAATGCCTTTGACCCCAAGTTGTGTCTAGTGGGGTAAAATGCGTGTGCTTTGTTATCTGTTCTACCACCTCCTGATTCTGCTCTGTTATCGCCATGGCCTTGACCAGGCTGCTTCAGAACCGGTGCAGGCTAGACATAGAAACTGCTTCAAAAAATGCTTAGATAAACTCATGGATGGGCCGTGTAATTAATTGTTAAGGGAGGCTGGCATGGTTTGTGTTACCTCCCTAGCCTTTTCATGGTTGAGATCAGAGGCAATAAATATGCTCTCCTGCCAAACTGCTCTTTGAGACAAAAAGGATAACTGCATGGTCTGACCTAATGAATGTAATGAACATTTTTATGACCTTTTAAATCACCTTCTATGTTTAAGAAAGGGAGCAAACTCATAATATCTTGGGTAGGTTTGCTTCAGCAGTTTAGACTGAGTCTGCTTGGGGGAATGGTTCATTATAGCTGAGCAAGGCAGGTTATGATCTTGAAAGGCAGGGTGCCCAGCATTGCCAAGTTGAAAATATGGCTTTAGTCACAATGTAAATGTGCAGTCTTGAAATGGTTTGATAGTTATGTGGCTTTTTTATAGTCATACACTTTAAAAAGTAATTGTGAAGGTGTCTGATGGGTGTATAGGATTCAGGATCCCATCCTACTTTTATATATATGACATTTTCCATAATAAAACATTTAAAGTATCATTAATAATGCCATTTTGCATAAAGGGACTATAAAAGGGCATGTTTGGCCATATCAATTTGTACCTAAATCTGATATAATTTAGTCACGTTTAGCCCTTGACCACTCAAGAGGCCACGGGGAAACAGAGACTTGAAATGCAGACATCACAATTTCCAGGGCTATGAAGGGCAAGAACACAGAGTGGATGCTGCTGAGATCAAGGAAAACGAGAGGCAAGAGAAATCATCTGGCCACCCATAATGGCCTAGTCTCTGCTAGGGTTCAGGTTGGAGACTGGGAGCCTGGTTGGAACCAGAGAAGAAACTGAGAATAACCAGAGATGTGACAGATTAGGTGGAAATAAGCAGTGATTGCAAGATGATCAGGTTCTACCTCCCATATGGGAGCTTAGGACATTGCACCGAAGCTCCTCGTGGCATGAGAAGCACCAAATGCCTGCGTGGAACCCAGACCTATTCCTCAACCCTCCCGAGTCTCACAAGGATGTGTTCCCTTTAAAATCACAGACAAGGACAGACTTTAGTAATTCTCCCAGTCTGGATTTTACAGAGTACCTACGGATTTTGCAGAGATGATGGAATTAGCAAGCAAAACACATTTTTAGAATAAATAAGTAAAAGAATCCTAGTCCTTCTAAAGTCCCAGCACAAATCCAAGATGTTCCATGCTAAAAGAGAGTTACCACCTTTGGTTATTGCGCTTCCTCCAATCCCCAGCTTCAGCCTGTCTCTCTGATGCAGGAAATAGATTTATTTCCGATTTTGGCAGGTCTTTCTGACAAGTGCTGCGAGCGCCTCAGTTCCGGGGGCTGTTTATGATTTTACTCTTTCATTCCCATGTATGTGTGTTAGTCAAGCATCCGCTGAGTTTTTCTTGTTCCAGGCACAGCAATAGGCCTGGGGATAAAATTCCAAATGACATAAAATTCTTGCTCCCAAGTACTTATGGATTTGTTCTAATAAGGTCTTCTGGGCAGTTTCGATGTTGTAGAAAGAGGATGCTCTTTGCTGACAGGGTGCCTCTGTGGTCTGTGTGTCAGGGCCTGCCACTGCAGGTCCCCTGTTCTCACCGCTGCGTTCCTTAGGGAACCAGAAGAGGGCAAGGGAGCCCCAAACAGGAAACACCATGCCTTCTGCTTTATCTGACTGCCCCTATCAAACTTATTATTTTTTATTTTGTTTATTGTATGGGGTTTTGGGGTTTGTTTGTTGATTTGTTCTGTGCTTCAGGTGTCTGAGTAAATTTACAGAACTTCATCTGGCTGAGATCAGAGATGATACAAAGTCATCTGCGTGGGGCCGCATATTATTTGCAGTGAGGAAAGGGGGCTGGCATACCTCTCCAGTCTCCTGGGTCTTCCTATAAACAGATGTTTTCTGCTTCGATAATCTCTGCAGTGCAGCTGTCTGAAATTTCTGTGCTCCGCTGGCTTACATTTCTCCAATGCATTCTTATAGCATCTCCTTCTAGAGTGAGTTATATCCTTCAAAACGAGAAACATGTTTGGCAAGCTGCAAATTGAGGCTGAGACCATTTTATCTAGAGTACTGAATATATTCCTAGTGTGGTATTTATCCAGAATTTTCTTGCCACTTTTACGGCCAGTCCTGCCCAGCTGTAACAGCAGTAGCAAGTTACTTACTTGGTCATCAGCAAATAGAGACACTGATGTCACATCATAAGATGTTAGATTTTGAAGCCTGGAATCATTTATTGGGACAACGTTCCTCTTTAAGACAATTTTATCAGCTTCCCTTTCAAGCAAGGACCAGAAATAGGAATGATATACATTCTAATTTGATGGAATCACTCAAATATTTTCCTTTCTAGGTCAGTGAGTTTTTTTTTCACTTTCCTTTTTTTTCTTTTTTAGTAACTGCATTATCCTTCTCAGTTTAGCTTTCAATAACTTCCTGGATTTGCAGGAAAGAGCACTAAATTGATGTGGGAAGTAACAAACGGCTTTGTATTTTTTGGATCTTACCTTTCTAGAAATAATAAAGGCAAGATGTTTTCATTTCACAATCACAGCCGGTGACCCTGGATTTCTTCTGGCTTTTGATAATCATTTCTTTGTATTCACCTGGAGTACTGGACTGTACTAATAATACTAATAATTGTTGTAACCACTTACTTATTTTATACTATAAACTGGTCACTGCCTGAGGCATTTCACATATATTCCTTTTCTCAATCCTTGTAGTCAACCTTGATATTATTATTATCATGACTTTACATACCAGGAAACTGAGGCACAGAGAAGTTAAGAAAATTGCTCAAGGTCATTTATCTTTATATAGTCTTATTGGCTGAGCTTCATGACAATCAAAATTACCTGTAGTCTCTCTTGAAATGTCCTCTTTGCTCAATGTGTGCTCATAATGTACTTTAAACGTTTAACTCAGGAATTTAATTTAATTCCATTTAATTGCATGAGTGTGGATGGAAATAGGGGTACACCAAAAAAAACCAAGGCTTGGCACACTAACTTTTCTGAGCCTTCCTTCTTTATTCAAAAATATAAACAGTCATGTTTACCTTTCAAGAAAGTTTTCAGTATAAATTCTGATATTTCCTATTATATACCAGAAGCTCAATAATGCCAGGTCCCTTTTTCTTCCTGTAATAATTGTGGTCTCTGTGTTCTCTTTCTTCTGGACTCCACCCAGTGAATCCTAGTGGAGGAGGGTTGGGTGTGGCCAAAGCTGCGTCAGTCAGAGTGTCTCTTTCCCCTGACCTCAGTGATTGGACCAGAGAAAGACACATCACTGAAGCTCCGCCCATCAAAATCATCCCCAGGATTTTTCAGACTGAAATTGGTGGGAATGACTACCGTTTTCCTCAAGAAATATATATCAGGATGTAAATTCAGAGATGGCTCCTGAAGTCATAATCCCCTCTGTGCTGGGCTAGTTAACATATTTGAAGACGGACTAAGCCAATAAAGAGAGAAATACAGGGATAAGTGGTAGAAAGAAGAAAAGAAAGGCAAGTGTTCAGACGTCTCTCTGGTACCCAGATCTTGCCATTCTTAGGGCTGCGTTCACACATTCCTTTAAATCAATAATTTATTCGAACTACTTTTTTAACCCTACCACCTCAGAAATTTGAAGTTTTTCAATATCTTTCTATACTTAAGTTCAGGGAAAAACTGAATATGTGTGATGTTAGGGAATTGCTTCCAGATAATATCAGGATGGGGTAGTGACTGAGGGTGTAGATGGGGTAGCACTGGCCCTGGGTTCATGGTTTTGTGGGGATGTGTGACAGGTACACGAAGGTTTATTATACTGTTTTGTTTAGTTTTGTGTGTGTGAATATGGATTCTTCGTAATATAAGTTCAAACTGTCAAACAAACACAAGCAACAACAATAATAAAAAAATGCAAACCAGGCCATGAAACTGAGTCTCATGTTCTAAAAAAGATGAATATGACATAAGAACAGTTCCTAACAGATAAAGAGGAAAAATCCTTTCGGTGCTTCAGGGAGAAGGCTGGGAGAGAGGAAGGAGCACAAGGCAAGGACTCTGTTGAAGACAGTCTGGACCCCTTCCTGGGTTGAAATCTGAAAGGAGTGGAGAATAAGATGGGAAAAGAAGCCTAAGAAAATGTTTTTTTTGTACTTTTTCATTTTTTCTCTTTACATACACCACCTTCTGAGGGTTCTGGAGCAGCTCAGTAATGTGGTTTAGGGAGGCATCTCATTATTTACTCATTTATTTATTCATTTGCTAATTCATTCATTTGGGTAATATTATCTGATTCAGGAAGCAGAAAAGCCTTGCTAATGCAGTATCTGGCTTGTAGGTAGTGCTCAATAAACATTTGTTGAATGAATAAATGGAAAAAGGGATATGCTATAAAGAAACACCTTTAACTACGGGACTCTTTTGACATTACATCAATATTCAATCTTCTCCATTTGGAACCTGCCAGAGTCTCTGCTGCAGATTCTGTTTCGAAGGCCAGGAACACATCACCACGGAAATTTTGCATAGACATCCACAGCTTGAAATGTGTTCTAAGTGACAGTGTTTGAAACCTCTAAATCGAGTTTTCTGGCTTTGAGTGACAAGGATGTCAAAAAGATGGAAATTAATCTTTCAAAATATGGATTTTGCTTGTGGAATTGAAAACCTTTTATTTTCTTCTGGGTAGAAAAGGTCTTTCAGTGTGATGAATTCATGATGTGGATTTAATTGCCTTAGTAATATTAATAGCAGTTAATTTTCAGAGGCTGCAATAAGCCTTTGTTATATTGAATTGATGAGAACCTAGATTGCTTGTTACATATTGTCTTATGTTCTGTGTGTAGACTGCCCTATGTTCATCTGTGCCTCTATTTACAATGTTCATTTGAACCACAGATATTTATCGAATACAAGTATCGTATGATGTGCTGCAGAAAAGAATGAGAAGGCATGGCTCATTCCATCAAAGAAGTAATAGGGGAGAGAAGCTATATCATTTTTTGGATCTTTCCTAGGCAAGTCAGTTGCTTTAAAAATAAACAAGGAAATTGTTATAAATTATGTGCTGCCATCTGGCATGCAGTGAGCTGCTCCACCACATTCTTCTCCCCAAGCTGCATCCCTGCGGGCAAAACAATAGTCATTCTTTATCCCACTGTTTTTATTTGTCTCCAAACATGTGAAGGTAAACATAGCTGGAGCTAAGAGAAATGGAGAAATCAGCAAAGTTTGTGTAACCCAAGTGTCCCAGACATGTCCAGCTCTTCAGAGAGCACTGTTCCTTTGTTAAAACAATAAAGTCAACTCTATTTTTAGAACAGTCCTAAATTTACAGAAAAATTGCTAAGATTGTATGGTATGCTTGTATAATTAATGTAATAATATAGATTATTATTGTTAGCTAAAGTTCAGGCTTTACTTTGATTTCCTTAGTTCTAGCACTGTTATCCAAATAAAGGTAATCTGATATTGAAAAAATAAATAGAAAGGAATAATATGGAAAAATTAGGCTGAACTGGCTACTGTACAACTAGAATGAAAAAACCAAGACCTTCCTGGGAACTATTATGGGATTGTTTTGTCCTTGGCTCCTGCGCCTGCCTCCATGTTGAGGTAGGCAGATGACTTTGCTTCAAGCCTTAGCTTGAATTGATCAAAAGGGCCCACGAGGATGGTTTTTCTAAAACAGAGGAGCAATGTGTCGTCAAAGTGGAATTCATGTCACCCCTCAAAAGAAACAGAAACATTATTTTAAAATAACTTTGCTGACCTACCCCACAGCTATCCATCAAGTTAAAAGAAATGGAGGTATAGATTACACTCACCTTCATTGTTCCAGGCTCCCCTTTGATCACAGTTCCCCACTATATTCTCCCAGGTGTCCACTTTGGACATGCCAGGGTCCTGGAGCTTTCTTCCGACCTCCAGTATGCAAGAAATGTACCAAGAAAGTGAAAATAGCTTTCATGGAACATACCCTCAACACCAGGTCTCGACCTTGCCTTGGTTAGTTCAAAGGTCAGTGGGCCTCGTTGAGGTCCTCTATTGCCTACAGATTGCTTCCTCCGTCTGTTGTGGTAGAACCATGCAGAGATGGGAGGTGGCCACCAGAGTGCATCAGAATTGGCACCTTGACTGGGCTTGTTACCGACTCAATTTGCCTTTCTGCTGCTGGACAGGTCCACGGTGGAGTCACTGTTATGACGAGGCTATTGGAAGACAGACTACTCGAGCACTGATTTCCCACAGAAACTCCTTCATAAAGGAAAACTGCTGAACTGTGTTTAATCTTGAAATTATAGCTTAATAAATACCACCTTAACAAAATGCTTTATGAATTTATGCATTGTAAGTGTGCTAAGACATAGTTTTGTGAGTGATTTTATTCCTTTAATTGTGCAAAGATGTAGCTCACACATTCATAAAGATGTTCCTTGGGAATGCTGCTTACAGTCGCTTGCAAGGTCTCATCCACTCTGGGAGCTAGAATCTTCTCTGTATCCATCAAAGAAGATTTACCTATGTAAGGTTCCCAATATACATCAATACATGGAAGTTTTTCTTTGGGAAATTGAAGATAACCAAATGATTTATTGAGAGTGAACTGAATTTACAGTATGGAAGGAGAAAACACTATGCACTATTAAGCAAAGAAATCATTGTAAAAATTATAAAAGATATACAAAGGTTCTGAAATCAATTTCTAGCTCCTTTTGTTGTTGAATAGGTGACATTTCAGCCAGCATGCACTGGTCTGGAACAAAGTTCTCTCCTCCCAGTTTCTAAAGTTCTCCTTTTACACCCAGCTGATGCAGTCTTGTAACTGAGCAGCCTGGGTGTTACCTCCTGCCGCTGTGTATAAGCATAACACAGAAATAGATGAGGAAGAAAAGAGGTTTTTATTAACCGGGTTTCTAATTTGGGAGAGCTGAGGTTTCCCCTGCCGCAAACCATTCTCTTCCACAAAACACAGACATCCCCTTGTTCCTAGAAAGACTGAAATCCAAACCCATGCCCAGAAATTCATCATTCAAGTAGCCCGAGGTGGCTCCGTGAAAGAATTGCCATCTCTCCAGTTACCAGGCTCTCTCTCTTTGGGGTGCACACTTGTGGGTTCCAGAGTCACCATCGTCTCCCATATCTTCCTCTCTCTCCCAGGGCTGGGACGTACTATCAGATCACTCCAGCCAGTAGTGCAAGTCCTCTGGACCTTGGCACCCAAGGCTGTTCATGCCCCTGGGGTTGAGGAACTTCCCTGGCCCATGTGTCTGTGTGCTGCTTTCAGGGCCAGAGCTCACGGGGTCCCATGAATGCTCTGCACCCCACCCTCACTGCGGGTGAGGGGTGAGGAAGAGAGAGAACGTTTGTGTGGGCATTTTGCTTTAAAGCTTTGGCCCAGAAACTCATGTGTGACAGAGCGTCTGGTTTTTCAACCAATGTGGGCTGATGTCCACCATGTTTGTCACAGTGCCTTTGCCTCTCTTCTGGCTGCCGTTTTGCAGAAAGGGGCAGGGGTTTCCCAGATGCCCATAGGCAAGCAAGTGACTCGATCCTGGGCAGGGTTTCTGGCTCACACAGTTTGCGCAGGCTGTTTGCAGGCTGTCACAAGCTGCTCAGTGGCTGGGGCAATGCACACTGGCGTGCGCAGCAGCCTTGCTGCCTTTGCTTACGGTAGCCCCAGGGTGTGGGAAGGCTGTCACAGGGTTTTGGTTGTGATTTCCACCCAGGGGGACTCTGGCACTTCCTGCATCCTCCCTCCCTTTGAGGAAGAAGGTGGCACCACTTCTGGGGGCCCTTACCTGCTCCCCAGAAATCTAGTATGACTCACCCTGTGACAGTCTGGGATGAAATGATAACCTCTTAACATTAGAATTTTATTATGATATTCAGATTATTCTCTATCTCTGCTCTCCTGACTGCAGGAAGCTTGATAAAAACATGATCATATGCCTTTGGTGGAGGTTTTTCTCTGGCTAATAATGTCCATAAAATGTGGCTGTCCCTGTGCTGGGCTGCCTCACTGCCACACTGCTCTGTCACTCCATTTGAAGACTTTCGCTGTGTTGCCTGCCATTCTGCTGTAATAGGAAGGTTATCATCTCTTCCTGGGCTGGGGGTGGGGAGAATGTCATATATGATTGCGGTCTGTCTCACATATTAGTGTCTGGCATTAGTCATTGCCAGACACACTATTATATCCCAGAAGCGGATCTCAGGGGACTTCCTATTTAACCACTTCCTTCCAATGACCTCAACGAGATGGTAGCAATTTTGCAGAGCCCCTTAGGGCATAAACCTAAAGGGGCTGGAAGACTAGCCCTAGGGAACAGACCATTCCCACACTACCTTCTGTCCTGACTGAGATCATTCTTAAAGAGGTTACTGACCTGAGAGAGGCAAGACACACATCTTTGTCTTTGGAGCAAAACTTTACAGAAAGAAGACTGCCATTTCTTTTTTGGTACACTTACATCAAATATTTCTTTCTCCAAGGCAGTTATTTTAAAATTTTACTATGCATTAGAATCATCTGGCTAGTTTACTAAAAAAAAGTAAGATTCTCCTGCAGAACCCATACAAATTTGAATTCAGTCGGTTTCACATGAAGCCCACGTATCTGAATATTTGCTCCTCCTATTGGAAATTCCAGTGCAAGTGGTCCTTTGATCAAGCACTGAGAAGCTCTGACTACTCTAAGAGAAGAAATGGGCCTAATATAGTCAGTGAACTTGAGAATCCTGAAAGAACCAAGGTCAAATCACAGGATTCAGTTTTGGTTTGTGAGCTTATTGGCATGGGGTAATATTGATACTGAAGGGGTTGATTTAAAAAATACAGATTACTGGGTTTCCTCCACACCTACTGGGAGCAGGCCTCAGGAACCCGCACTCATGCAAGCATTCTTAGTGATTCTTGGGCAAGTTGAAGACTGCAGAAGGAAAGACCTTGTATTCAGGTAATTTCCCACTCATTTTCTAAGACTCATTGAAAATAGGCTGATTAGTAAAGAACCATGGAATGGGAGCTTCTAGCAAACTTTGGCAGCAAGCAGCAATAGCTTAATTAAAATTCATATCTCGTCTCTGTTCCTAAAATCAATCCCACTACCGTAACAAAGAATCGGCTCCATCCGCCTAATGAAAGGGACCGCTGAGGCTAACCTGTGTTGGTTGTTTGGTGTGTCTTTTTCCTTCACTCTATTGAGTAGGGTAACTAATGCCTGTGTAATCACCTCAACAGTCATGCTTTTGGTAACAGCCCAGAACCAAGCATGTAGTTCTCCTTTTCCACTTCGATATCTTAATGGAATGAATGTGATATTATTTATCAACTGTAAGCTTGATGGAATACATCATATAAATCATCTCAAATGTTATTTGCCATCTTCCTGCCTGTTCTGAAATGCATGCTGGCTTAATTAATCTAATTAGTCAATGCACAGATCAGGAGCACATTTACAGCTTCTCTGTCATCATAAATAAAGTAGTTTTGTTTTCATAGGCTAAATAATTCATTTTAAGGATGGATACTAGGAAGAATCCGGGAGAGCTGACCTCTATTACAGTAAAACATGGAATAATGATGACAGGTTTTCTTTTTGTTCTGCGTGCCCTCCATTAACCTTCTATTAAAATACTTCTTTGCAGGGGCGTCGAGGGGGGCGGAGGTGGCACGTGGCAGAAATGTCATGCCCTCCCACCTGGAGAGGCATACCTGCCATTTGCTAAGAATGAGCTTACCCATTTTAAACCTCATGATTGAAAGACACATGGATTCTCAAGTACACGCATGTGCACTGCAGAGCTGAGGACCACAGATGCTGTAAATTCAGGAGCCCACGCTGCTGGCTGAAAACAATCCGAAAGGAGAAAGGGGTCAGAGTCGCAGGTGAGAAATGAGGCTAAGCGCAGTGAGCAGGTTGGATGTTGTAAATGAGCAATTGTTTCTTTTCACAGCCATGGGTACCTGGTGCAGCCAGGATGGCTGTGGGGTCCCCGCCTTCAGGATGCACACTCACCTTACAGCGATGTGAGTGGAAGCTTGCAACACGGGCAGCCCTGAAAGGGCAGTGTCTTCTATTATTTACATGCTGCGTCCCCTTAGAAAATCTAGCTAACATCTTTGTGTGCTAGTTCTTCTCGGTATAATGTGGATATCTCACAGGATTATGAGAGATAATTTGAGCACTAGCACATCACCTGCTCCTCATATAAGAGTGGCTCAGAGCAAGAGCAGAGGCCCCTCCCCCAGCCCATTGCTTGTTCTCTTATTGCCTCCCCTGTTCCCTTTCCCACCCCACCACCTAGCACACAGCCTTCCTTTGGCATCCCCTCAGCTTCAGAAAGATGTGGAAGTCAGTTTAGCCCATTAAGGCAGAGAATTCTGGGTCCTGTTATTCGCAGGGTGAGCAAGAGGGCAGGAGCTAGTGGGGTAGGATTGGGCTGTTGGTGCAGGCTCTTCCCTCCATCCTTTGCACCGGCTCACTTTAGCAGCTTGGATCTTTTTTTTAAAATAAAGGTATTGTCTCAAAGCAATAGAACTACAAATTACAAAGAGCGAACTTCAATGTATGCAAATTAAAAAACAATACCGCCAACAACAACCAGAGCGGTGTGCAGACTCTAACATATGGATCTTATTGCGTTACATATGCATGACATAACTTTAAAGCAGAGGGTGAAGACGAAAGGAGCTGACCTCAACAGCTCTGGAAAACAGTGTTTTCGCTGGGAACGGTCAGAATAACATTGGTTTTTAGCTGGTAGTTTCTTCCTTCTGGTAGTAATGATGAATAATTCTGAAAACACTCTGCATGTATACTGGGGTTGAACACATAAGTAAATGGGCGATGGCTGGTGGGAGCTAGGCTTTTCACTGTTGAAGAGAGGTTACAGATGCTCGAGAAGGGAAGGTCAGAACACACCATGTGGCTCTGGGTGACGGCGCTGGGGCATCAGCCCGGACTCCTATCTAACATTACTTGTACATAGATGGTGAGATGGAGGAGCAGTTATGGGTGTGCATGTGTATACATGCACATGCTATCTAGCTCTGTTAGCTCCAAGCCCTGGGAACAACAGTGCCCTGGTAGCAACAAGCACATACATCCAGACCTTAATTTCACAATTCTGTTTTCCAGTGAATGAAACCAAGGTCCTTGGGAAAATGGCTGAGTCTATGGCTGGGCAGGGAAAATATCCCAAACCAGTCCTTTACTTTCAGGACAGGAATAATCTTGCCTGAGAACTTGTGATTCAGTCCAATGTTATAAATAGTGGACTGGGCCAAAACTCTTTCAGCTTACTGCTCGCCAACGTTCACTGCAGCAGCCACACTCAGACGGTCTGGCACCAATGACTACGTCTTACTTTTCATAAGGGAAGTATCATTGCCTATAGTACGGAGAAAGGACCTCTGAGTTCTATACAGTTCTTTGAGTTTTTTTATTTTATCCTCACCCAAGGACATTTTTCCTCGTGTTTTTAGAGAGAGAGGAAGAGGGAGAGAGAAACATTGATTGGCTGCCTCCCATACACACCAGGACCAGGGATCATACATGCCTGACCCTGGGATCTAACCTGCAACCTAGGAACGTGCCGTGACTGGGAATTGAATCCACAACCTTTGGTTACAGAATGACGTGACGTTCCAACCAACTAAGCCACACTAGCCAGGGCTCTCTGAGTTTTTTAAAATAGCAGAACTGTCGCATAAGATCTGCCAACATATTCCAGCCAGCTGGTAGCTGTTTTTGTGTTTCATAGCTAATCCCCCAATTGATAAATAAAAACTATGAACGCTTTGCAAAAAAAAGTTTAACTGTGATTCATGACCTTTGTAGTGTTAAATTATATCAAGTGGCTACCCAAGTTGATACTCAGAACACCAATAACATCTTACCTCTTGACAGACACTATTTCGTTTTCAGACAAGGCAGTTTCTAGAAATCTAATCTTGGAAAATCCAGCTTCACTGAGTTTCTATGGTAGCTCTGCATCTGCAAGACCCACAGGTCCCTGTGCCTCTTCTGATACACAAAACACGGGCTGTAAATTAGACTATTTCAAGCAGCAATTAATGTGGGATTCGGATATTTGATTCCAATTGGCATCTCTCATTTGACTTCCAGTCAACACGATGACATATTTACATTTTGTGTTAAGCAAAGAGTAAACTCTGGGTGGGGGGGAGCAGCTAAGGAACAACTTCCTTCCATCCCAGGATGTGGACTTATAACAGAGCTGTCTGCCAAATTAAGGCTGAGGCAAAGACAAACTGTGTGATTGGCACCCTGGAGTCACGGGGGCCACTTAGGATGATCGCTAAGTTCTCAGGTTACGTTCCAAGGATTCTGGCTGTATTCAGACATTTCAGTTTAACCAGTTTCTTTCTCTCAGTTATTTATAAAGACCCTCACGCAGTCCTGAAATAAGCTTTCCCCGTGTCCCCACGGCTCACGTTGCCTTTTCAGCTTCATCCTCTGAATTTCCCCCAGCCATGATAATCACAGTGGGTCTGTCCTGGTGCCCTTGTTTGCACAGCCATCCCAATGGTGAGGCCAGAGAGAAGGTTACATTAAAAAGCAGATGTGTAGCAGCTTGGCAGCCGGCCACTTGCCCTGGTGTCACCGGGTGAGAGATGGAGGCCCTTTGATGCAGCGGGAGTTAAGAAAGCAATGCTCCTGCTGTCTCTGTAAGGGTCTGTCATGGTAATTCCTCTGGCAGCTTCGTCCCCTTCCATCTGATTCTAGCAAACAATTGAGACGTCAAACAGGGATAGATTCTTTCCCCCTTGGCTGCTTTGATAGAATGTTTGGTGCAACGTCCAGACTTGAGGGTAAGGATACATATTCTTTCTCTCCTTTGATTCTTTTTTTCATTTACTTCCTCTAGATGCAGTTTTTATATTTACCCACAACAGAAGAAAGCCATTGGGTATCCAATGAGACAAGTTTGGGTTTCAGTCAGGGCTCCATTATATTCTAACTGTGTTGCTTTGGGCAAGTGATTTAAGACTGAGGAATTACAGTTTTCTCCTCTATAAGATGGAGACTCTACCACTTAGAAGATGGGAAAGATTAAATAAAGGATTTACTTAAAATGGTGAATACCAAGCCTTTGTGGCAGGTGTTAAGGACAGAAAAAAACATCATACTTTGTTCAGAAGTAGGAAGAGTAGAATATGAGAGCGTCTCAGATGTAAGTCTTTCTCTATTCTTTATGGAATTAAAATAATTGAGAAAAAGCAAAAGATGCAGAAGCCATGAGGCACAATTGTTATCATCCCTTGAGGGGCAAAAAATAAAGCATAGTGATGTGAAAATGATTTATTTTGACCATGTAGGTAAAACAACAACAACAGAAATCTCATTGGTGTGACAATGAGAGGCCAGAGTGATTATGCTAATGTTTCAACAATAGAAGGAATTTTTTATCTTGTTAACATATTATTTTTCATATTGTGTCATCTGAACATCTGGGCTCCTGTACTAATTAAGTGGTTTTGGAAAATTAGACAACTCCCTGTCCCCTCTATGGACCACTATTTCCTCATCATGAAATGTCATGATTGAAGCAGCTCACCTCTTAGATCTCCTCCAAGGTTAAACTTAGAGTTTCAGGATTTCAACTCTCCCTGTCAATGGACGCTGCAGGAACATGAGCTCCGTAACCACTCAACACCAAATGTGGCACCTAAACACCTTCTTCTATTCTTGTGTGTCGCCCTCTTCAGGCCAAACCCTGAATTACCACTGTGATGATGTTAATCTTAAACTCAGTTAAGATAAAATGCAATCAGTGTTTTGGAATAAACAGCTTGACAATGGTTAAAATGACAGGCTGTAGCAGAAATGGGATTTTGGAAACACGCTTTGATTCTGTGCGCATTGTAAGTTTAGTTAAAATGCACACACTTGAAATATTTGAAACTTCATTTCCCTCTTTTACCTAGTTAGAAATTAGAGTTACTATGGACATCTTTTTGTGTCGAGTAAACAATAATAAGGAGTGAGACCAAATTACAAAAGGCCAAGTTCAGAAGGCAAGGGGGATAAAATGGCTAATAAAAATGTTGGAAAATTGCAATTAAGAATGAACAGTTTTCCTTCTGTCTTTCCATTTTTCCTTTTACCTTCTTTCCTTCCCTTTTTTAAAAAAGATTTTATTTATTTATTTTTAGAGAGAGGAGAAGGGAGGGAGAAAGCCTCTCGCATGGCCCTCACTGGGGACCTGGCCTGCAACCCAGGCATGTGCCCCGACTGGGAATCGAACCGGGATCCTCTGGTTCCCAGCCCATGCTCAAGCCACTGAGTTACACCAGCCGGGTTCCTTCCCTTTTTTTATTCTCTTTTCTATACTCCTTCTCACCCTCTCCCCTCTTCTTTTTTTTTCTGTACCATAGAAAACACTCTTACTTTGCTATCTCCCTGGTTATGAGAACAGACGTCAAGGGCTGACTAATTTTGTCACCTTAGGCAAGTTGATTCACATCACCCAGTCTTATGAATATTTTCATCATCTGTTAAATGGTGCAATCAATAAAAATATCGGCCGTGAGGTTTCTGTATGGGTAAGATAAGATAAAGTACGTACAAGTGTTTTATAAACCACATCATGCTTGCATGTATGAATATTGTCTGCTAGGTCTGTGGAGAGAGCCAAGGCACTACCTGTGCCCTTCCTTCCAGCTTCCATCCTGCAATATAAACTCCCTTCTCCACTTTACCCACCCACTCCTAAAACAGACACCAATCCGGGAAAACTATGGAAACCTGTCCTGTTTCCTTTTTCTGTGAGACTCATTTTGTTATGAAGTGAGTATATTACATAACAAATGTTTCAAAAAACATGTAAGAACGGAGGGCAAAGGGGTGGATGCTACCATAGAAAAGCATCCTGCTGGTTTTCTGGGGAAGAGGGAAGGTGATGACTTTAAGTTCTATTGGGTAAATTGCATCCCTGGTACCCACGGCTCAGATCACCTTTAGAGGACCAGTGCATACAGCATTCTTACTCTGTTCACCTGCACACTGCTTGGTTCATAAACTAATAGAGCAAACTACTCATAACTGATGGACCAATAATTTCAGTCCACCACATTCTTGAGTAGAGGAGGAATAACTGTTGCTGTTCCTCTCTACCCCTTGCAGACTACAGTTGACAACTTTTTTTTTGCATTTTACCCCACCCTATTGCTGACCTTAAAAGACCCCAGTTTAGTCCTTCATGGTCCAAGGCAATGCTTCTCAAACCTTCATGTCTGTACATATGAACCACTGAGGGTTCTTGCCCAAATGAAGGTTCTGAGTCAGTAGATTTGGGGTAGAGCCCAAATTCTGCATTTCTCACCAGCATTTACATGTACCCGTGTGTCTGATCTTCAGATCACACCTTGAGTAGGAGGTAACCCTGAAACAATTTGCTTTTGGTTTTATTCAATAGTTGAGCAATAACATGGGGAATATGAGAGGATGTGTATTTTCTAGAGAATATTTTCTAAGTATCATGTCTAGGGAAGTGAAGACTGACCTGGTGTACCCCAGAGCCCCAGTGGGGGTGCCCAGTGACCTGCTTCAGAGGATGTGTGCTCACCACATTCTTCTGCCGTGTTTCTAGGGGTATGCCCAAAGAAACCAAGTGTTGTAACAAGTCAAAAGTTTTGTGTCTTCTTAAAATCATCATCTTCCAGTTTTCCTTTACAGCCATTCAGAAGGAAGTTAAAGATACTGATTTTCCCCTTTAGCTCCAGATTCAACCAAACTTTCCTTGGGCACAAAAGGGGAAGCTGTCTTTAGTTACTTCAGGGCCATAGCTATGCTTTGGAATTGTTATGTAAAGGAAGAGCTCTTTGCAGAGAAGGGTATTCACTGAGGCTCCCCAGAAAAACGTGCAAAGAGTTAGGTGATTTACAGGAGACTAAGTCTCACTGCCCTCCTCCCTTCTGACTACTCCCTTGCTCCAGAAAGTAGCACCTCACATCACCAAGTGAGCTGAGAGTGCATCTGAGTGTGTGGATGAGGAGCAGAGGTGTGTTCCGATGGTTCATTTTCCCTTGCGGTTGTTATTGGGGAAGTGGGCAGAGAGAGAGGGTAGTGAGGGCAGTTGTGAGGGAGAGTAGACCTCAGAGGGCTCCTGCCCGGGGTTTTAACTGCTGCTCCTGCCAATGAGGCAGAGTCAGGGGCTCCGTCTCATATTCCCAATCCTTACACATTTGAAGGAACACAGCAGAGAAGGCTTTTCCTGTCCTGTTAACTGAGGAAGAAGGTTTCTTGTTCCCTTTGTATATAATTTCCATTCTTTCCTGACTCAACACACGAAGCATGGATTTTGAAACAAACCAAAATGTGAATCTTTGACATAGTAGCACAAGATCTTGGGCAGGTACACTTGGACCTAAAAACCCAAGTGGTCAACTATGTTATGTGACGTTGGAAGTTCAAGGAAATGCAGTCTTTCTCAAAATATCTCTCTCCTGACATCCCAGCCACAACCTTGTCTTGGCCCCAAATCTGCACCTTCAAGTCATCCCCTGGTACATCACATAGTCTGGGGCGTTTTGTCCCAATGACTTTTGCTAAGTGCACCTGCTATCTGAAACATTCTCCTCCATTCATGTCTCACAATTGTACTGATTCATCTTCATTTGCTAGGGGATCCCTTAGCTGCCACCTTGGAAGACCCTGAGACTCTGACCTTGAAGGAATGATTCTGAGACTGTCAGAGTTGGAAGAGACCCCCAAGATCACCAGACCCCTCTCCTCTTTTTTACAGATGAAAAAACTAAGGCCCATAGAGAAAAATGTTTTGTGCAAAACTAGACAGCCAATGAGTGGAAAAGCTCAGTTCAGAAGCTGCCTCTTTAGTTTAGGGCTGTACTTAACAGAACACACAAGTTTCTGTGGAAGAAATTTTGTACCCACCAGGACTGAGTGACAGATCTGAGCAAAGCAATGTTCTAAGGATTCAGGAAAGGAGGATGCATGCATCAAAGCGTATCTGCATAAGGGGGTGGGGAAGCATTGGGGTTTGGGAAGGCAAGAAGGAATATCCTTTATGGTCTCAAGCCCAAAACAATTCTTAAGTACAGAATGAAGATGTGAAGATTGTACATATCTGTTTTATCACCAGTAGCGCCGATGGGAATCACTATTTCACGCGGACAGCCACAGGCTGACTAGCATTTGTGTTCTTCCACTGTTAAGAATTAAAAAAAAATACTCAGAGGTGACTTTTAGACTGCATATCAGAAATACATGTCTAAGATCACCACGTACTGCCGACCCAGAGCAGGCATGAGACAACGAGACTGAATCTCCATTGCTTATAGACTTCAGATACATTAATTTCACCCAGCCCCGACACGTGGACAGATATGGACTCTCTAGAATTTCACATGCTTGGATACGATGCATTTAGAGCAGATACTTGCTAAAACTTTGAGGAGGGTAGTAATCTTAACTGCTCACATTTCCTCTCTGCCTTTTTCCCCTTTCCCTAATTCCCTAGAGAGAGCGGTTTGGGCATAAGGGGTGGGTTTCAGTCTTACAACACCACTCACTATGCATGTCAGTGTAGAAAATTGCCTCTCCCCAATAAGTCTCAATGCTCTTCTTCAGAGAATTAGGATGATAATGTTGCGGGGAGGATTAAATGAGAAAATTCATGTTACGGTTTTCTCTGTGCCTAGGAAAAAACAGGCAGTCCGTGCATTGTAGCTATGTGTACATGGGGCTGGCTTCCTGGGTGTGCCGCCTGCGCACACAAAGGGGCCACATTTGGTTTGATGTTCCGCAGCCTCCATCCTGAAATTCTTAATCACTTTTGAACAATGCATTTTTATTTTACACCAAGCTCTGTAAATTATGTAGCTTGTCCTTGTTATGTAGTTATCCTGGATGAATTTGGGCATAAAGTACAGGGAAAGAGAGAAGGACAGTCAGTGAAAGAGAAGTGAGAGAAAAGCAGCAGAAGGGGAGTGAGGAGAATCATTATTGGAGTGAATCAATTTCCCCTAGAAAATTAAAATATTAAAAATATGAATAAATCTCTTTTTTTCCCTACAGAAATAATCCCATAAGAATTAGGATAGAGTGGGAAGAAAAAAGAGGTTAGTATGTAGGTCAAAAGATGGATGGACTTCTAAAGAAAAATATAGCCTATTTTTTCTTAATGCTTAAGGATTATCCAGAAAAAGAGGCAAAATAAAGAAATTCTTTTGAATAGACAAATCAAGAACACAATACCAAGAAAATCAGTGCAATATTATAGAAACCCCTGACTAAAATACTGATGTAACTTTTTTAGTAGAGAATAATATATGACTTATCCATGCAAGTGAAAAAGCAATCTTTATAACATATGCATTCGTTTTTGTAGAACATCAGAGATTGATTTAAAATGCACTCATACCTCATCAAAGCAATAGGAAATTTAAAATCTTGAGACAGTAATCTCTTTATAAATGCTTGTTGATTAGTTCATTAATCACCCCCTCTAGCTGAAGGGATTCTTGTACAAAGCCTACACCTACCTGGAACTAGCTTCTTCCTGTTGCTCCACATGGTACTCATGGAACAACACAGCACAGCCCCCACCTTCATGTCAGCCCCCCATCCGCAAGAATAGGTCTCCTTCATTCCTAAGTCAGTTTTGCTAGATTAATCCTGTCTGGACTTTGTTCACGTGGCAGAGTTTCTAAATCCTGCATCATCCTAGCCATTTCTTCTAAATGGGTTTTATTTTTTTAATATGTCTTTTAAAATACGGTGCCTGACCTTCAAATAGTCCTCTCAATATATAAGCAAATGAAATCAGAATAAAGTGGGTGACAAATTCCTTCTTCTGTGGCCTCAGGTCACATTTATTTTATCTGAGAGTTATCCTGTAATGTTGACAAATATTAGTCTAGCCATCAAGTAACACCTAGAGATGGGAAGTTTTTCATGGAACTCAATCAAAGATGAGCTTCATGGGACCTGTGAGCTGTGGTTTTCTGTGCATGTCAGCTCCAGGGGAGGAAGGGAGCTTTCACTGAATTCTCAAAAAGAATTTCCTGGCCCCTAAAATTCTGAAAACTTTTGAAAAAGAACTATAGTGTAGGTTTTATGATGCAAAAAATATTTTTAATTTAAAAAGATCAGTTTATTGATTTGAGAGAGAGAGAGAGAGAGAGAGAGACATCGATTTGTTTTTCCACTTATTTATGCATTCATTGGTTGCTTCTTGTATGTGTCCTGACCTGTGTTCTGATCTAAGATCAAACCTGCAACCTTGGAGTATTGGGATGATGCTCTAACCAACTGAGCTACCTGGTGAGGGTCAAAATATATTTTTTAAAATAAGTTGATTTTAACAGGGAAATTATAAAAAACAAAACCAAAAAAAAACCTTTAAACATGTTGTTTGGCTTAAAACATGCATATGCAAATTTTGTCTTTTTTTTTTATGAAGGGTCAAGGACATTTTCTTTCTGTTTGGGTAAGCTGATTGAAATTCTTTTTTTGTCTTATAAAAAGTACACCATTAAAAGAATCATACATGAATTGCAGTTTCAGGGTTTTTTTTTTTCAACTGAAGAGAGAATTTTAAGACACTGGAGAAGTAATATGAACAAAGAATCTTAGATTTTTATAATTTTTAACAAAGTTTTACATTTGTCGTGCTCACACTTAAACCAATAGTAGTTATTAAATAACTTACCTTTGTCAGGTCTTTCCAAAGTATCCAACTTAGTTGTAATAATAATTCTAATCACATTTCTTCAATTTAAGTAATATTAAATTAAATATTATAATTAAAATTATTGATGTCTATGAAAGGAGACTGAGTAATTAACACCCCTCTTTCCTAACCAAGGTGTGAACAGTTTGAAAATAAAAAAGAGCAAATATTGAGGCCAGAATATTAATTTTAAAATTATAGAATCCAACATCGAAGAACTGGACTTTAGATTTACTACTTAAATTAATAGCACAAGTAGGAATTAGGATAAGCATTAACTCTCCAGTCCCAAGAAGCACTGGATTCGGGCTGACCTTCCTTAACAGGAACCAAGATCTTGGGTGAGCAGAACTAAGCTCATTTATCCAACTCAGGTTTTTTTCCCCATCTGTACCATTTGTACATTCCCTCACCAGAGGCCAAGTAAATGAAAAAGAGGAGAGAGGTTTGGAGAATGCTTGGGGAAAATCCCTCATTATGGAATCAAGGAGTTAAAAAAAGAAGAAGAAATTCCCCTGTATTAACAGTAGTACCAGTGTAACTGGCGTCAACAGGTTCAAGAGCAAATCTATCCATCACTGTGTATGCACAGGACCAGCTCATGAGAACAGGAGTGCATGGCTTCACTGGACAAAGCCTCTGGGCTGGGTGTGTTTGGTTGGCATGTTTTTCAAAAGCAATGATAAGTGTTGGCTGCTCCTTTTTTGTAGAAGGCAGCTGAGAGAGTTAGTATCTACTGAGCCCAGGCCTGCCGCATCCTGTCCTAGAAGAGGTTATACAAGAGTTAAGTGTTTAATCTTTTCCATTTCATCTCTTTTATTTCAAGATGTGATTTTAAGATCTCACTCAATTCTCAGGAACATTAGGAAATAACTTTCCTTCAGGCAAAACTGAAAACTTATTTTTTAAAACCTCTAGAGCTTTCAGGAGGCTTTATGACAAGGCAAACATATTTTACAGTCATTAAAGTGTTAATGAATGTAGTACAAAGGTATTAGTATAAACACCCATCAAGCTCTGCACTCAGGTGATGATAATTATTTTTTGTCAGGATGAAAAAGTAAGAAAAGACATTGACCCAGTATCTTTGACAAAACTTTATCTCAAATACACTTAATGAAAAAATAGATATTTGTTTCAAACATTTCACCCGATACGGAGCATCTAGAAGGTTTAAAATATGACCTGGGTGTGCAACAGGATAAGAAATATCTAATTGTCTTTGTAAAATTCTTAATAGGGAGGAAAGTAATTATTTTAAAAATACAGCTCTTATTTTAAACATTTCAACCTTTAAGATAGAAAATATGCCCATGTATCACAAAATTTTTATTAAATGTGTTCTGACTCTTACCTTAGGTGAGTCAGTTTGGGAGTATTCTCTGAATGTATTCCTTTCCAAGACTGAGGAAAATCACTCACCATCTTTGGAATGCGGAAATTGATTTTTATTTTTATTATGTAAAGTGAAGTCTTTAATCTAGACACTCTACTCTCCTTTTCTTCCCACCTCCACAATATTATACTAACATATTTGTGACTGGGCATTGTTTCTATATTTTTAAAGACTGAAAGTTGCGTGAAACAATTTTACTACCACTAGTATGAGTGAGTTTCAAGACACATTTCTAGAAAAGATCTGGGAGTCTGAAGGGAAGACTAGACTGAGTAGAATTATGACCTTCCCATTTATTGTCATTGTGTTTGACCTGGTTGGGGCATTTGACCCTATTGACCACAACCTCAGCCCTCTGTTTGAAAGTCAACCCTCCCTTGACTTCCATAGTGCTTCTTCCCTATTTTCCCACCCTCCTGGTCACTCCTTGTTAGCTCTCCCATACCCATTCTGTTAAATATTCCCTCAGCATAAAGCACAAATTCCTGAGCTGAGCTGAACACCCTCTGTATTCACCTCCTGCCTGCTCCCCTAGCCTCAGCTCCCATCGCTCCGTCTGTGGCATCCTAGCCTGTAGCCAGACTAAATTACTTGCAGTTCTCCACGTTGTTGGGCCAGTCTTTCCTCCTTCCTGCTTTTGCCCATACTGTTTCCTCTTTCCCAACCAACCACCAAGTTTCCTCTTAGAGAAATATCATTCAAGATCTTTTGGTTGTCATTAACATTGCAATATATTACATATACATGCATATGCATGTATATCTACATAATATATATTACATATATCCTTAGTATATACTCATATGGTGGAATAAGAATGTAGAGGGA
Source organism: Micronycteris hirsuta (assembly GCA_004026765.1). Taxonomy (NCBI): domain Eukaryota; kingdom Metazoa; phylum Chordata; class Mammalia; order Chiroptera; family Phyllostomidae; genus Micronycteris; species Micronycteris hirsuta. The sequence continues at coordinate 15,829 of PVJI01009952.1, read as the reverse complement.
GAAGACTTACCTGTAGAAAGTACCTTAGATGTACTCATCGTCCCTTCTCTTCCCTTTCTTTCCCTTCCTTTTCCTTCTAATGGGTTTCTCTTTCCCCGTAATGGCTTTCAAACAGAATAGGTCAACGCATTAATAAAGAACACATGGGATAAACTGAAAGCTGCTCCTTTAACCACATATCCCTCACCTGTGAGACTTTCCTGGGTACTCCCACCATGTTAAATGTTCCCTTCCCTGTGCTTGCCGAAACAATCACTGTGAAGTCTTCTCAGCACTTCTCCTTCACTAGCTGCGTAACTTGGGCAAATTCCTTCATGTGACAACTATGTCAGACATTCTGTGCTGGGCGCTGGAGACACGGACCCCAGATGAAGCAGACACATTCTGCCTCTGGTCTCACAAGGCTTGGAGTCTTCTTGGCTCTCCAGAATGCAGACCTTCCTGTTTAAGTTGGTTAAAGTTAACCATGTAAAGGTTAGCCCATTATTATAATCTATTGGAATCTTTTTGCAACTTAATTCTGTTGTTATTTCCAAATGAAAAATTCAGTTATTTAAAAACAAGTGTTCCCAGAGAAAAGATGAGTTTTAGTCTCTGTTGTTATCTGCAGTTGATGAGCATGTTCTCAAGTCTTGGTGGGAGTCAAGGGTAAAAATTACTGCACTGGCTAAGCCAAAGTAAAGTGAATTCATAGATTCCTGCGTAACTCTGATTAAGCTTTGCACACACACCCTACACATTCAAAGTAGATTATAATTTCTTTAAGGGGGGTGTGTGAAAATATCTTGTATTTTTCTGTATTGTCCACAACTTAAAGATTACAGTTCCTCAATAGATATTTTACTGATTAATAGGCTGAAGACAGAGTTAATAAAACATGTTCTACATTTCAGAAAGTGCATCTGGGAACAGAGGAGAATCAGCTGCAAGGTATCTAGATCACACAGGAGGTTGCAGTAAAGACCACTTTTACTCCCTATTTCAATCTGGAGCACGAACAGCAGTGTCAATGGTTACAGTGTATCTGATTTCACCCTATTCATCTCTGCTTAGTTTAAATAATAGACTTGAAACTAACGAAATCCATTTTTGCCCTTTGAGATTGCCTTTATCAGCACTTAACACCCATCCTATATTAAGATAATTACATGAGATAGTCACACCTAATTAACAGTGTTCCATAAATAAAGATTTAGTGGGAAAAAGTTATCAGTGACTTTAAAATCAGGTCCTCTTCTCAGTTGGGTGATCTGGAAGAGATTTGCGGTGTCTTCGTGAGTCACAAGCATTGTGTTCTCCTCCGAGCTGCCTTCAGCTTGCATTGATTTGATGTCTCCAACTACATTGTTTGATTGTAAAGCTTTTGACCACTGAGTAAAAACAGTGACAGAACAAAACACCAGGTTGTCTTTGTTCCTCCCACAGGTCCTCCCTGTCGCCGTGGTTACCCAACCAGGTTGGGGAAGGATAAGAGAAGAATCTGGGGTGGCCATACCTTTGGTGGCTGGGCCCAAGGTTCTCAAAACAGAGGAAGGCTGTAAAGGGTGTAGAGCAGTGAGTGAGTCTTCCTGCGCCATGCCTCCCAATTCCTCAGCAGGATTCAGCCCCACAAATGGATTTTTTCTCTGGAAATTCAACTTGCAAATTTTGCAACCAGTGCTTGGTTAAAATGTAAGCTTCCTGTCACTGGAAGTTGACAGTTTACCACTCTGCAACTTACACTGACAGAGTTGGGTGGGGAGAGAGCAACTAATTGATAACATGGCACAATCCAGAGGAAGAATGAGCCTGTGCTCCCATACAGCACCAAGAAAATGCATGCTTTTGAGTTCTTTTACTAACGTCCAAAACCAAAGAAGTTTATTCGTGAATTCAGCAAATGTTATATTATTATCAAATCATATTTCTCAGGAGCTTCCAGAAACTTCTGAACACAACTTCCAGAAACACAAACACACACCACAACACACACAGAAGATACCATGTCTAACACTTTGTGGGAGTTGCAACTCTAGTTTGATCCCTCTAAGTTCGTTCAAATGAGGTACTTGTTTATATAAACAAAGTTGACAATGTATTTTTTTTTCTCAGGAAAAACTAGTTGGGGATGTGAGATGTCTAGTTCGTCTCAGTCTCTCTCTGTCTTTTTCTCTCTGTCTTTCATTTGAATATATAGATAAAACCACCCTGAAATACTTAACTTTTATTTAAAAATAAGGGAGAAATGGAATAGGTGGCCAAGTATACTACAGTGGAAGAAAATGTGTTTTGGGCACTTAGCACATTACCAAGCCCAGAACATGTGTTACTGGAGGAAATAGTTTCCTCTGTGGTGTCACGGGAAAATAATTCCAGGGAGTCTGACATAGGAGGAGTTTTAAGGGACAGTGGTAAGCTTTATTAAAGCAAAACACAACAGTACACTCTCGGAGACAGAGAGTGGGCCGGCCAAAGTGTGGCAGCTGTCCCGAGGTCTTTGTTAAATTTGCTTGTTGGGTCTGGGAAAGAGCAGGCTTCCTTTCGGACCAGCCAGTCTCTATCTTGGTTTTCCTTGGGCTTGTGCTTATGTGCTCCCTCTATCCAATCTCTTGCCTGGATTTTTGGGGTTGCATGACCTTCCCCTATCCAATCATTCCCCCAGAATTTCCCTTCCTGTGTCCTCCTGCTTTTCTGGTTGCCTTCTTGGCTTCTACTGTGCATGCACTTAGTAAAAGGAATTCCCTTGCCCTTTTCTTCCTCCCTCCCACCCCCTATTAGTCAGGCAAACTCCCCCGGGGTGATCAGAAAACCTTCCTTCCTGCCTAGACAAATGTTTTGCTCTGTTGGGCAGACAATGTTGGTTACTCCCTGGGGTGGCTGTAAAGCTGTTTTTCGTACTTAGTCATGCTTAATCAGGTATCTGGTTCCATTTGCTCCCTCCTTTCTTGTTAATATCTAACTAACTGCTAACTCCAACACAGGCGCTGAATTAATTTTTGTTGAAAGAAAACACGAACAAATGAGATGGACCTTGACATACATTCTGATTCTGGTCCTCACACGCTGTATGATTGCCCCAGTTCCTCAGCATCTCTGAGCTCCACTGTTCTCATCTTAAAGGGAGGATGCTGCCCACTGCCGAAGAAATGCGGTGAAGAGTAAATATAATGAGGCAATGCATGGGAGGCACCAGGTACTTACACAAGCCCTGGCCCACTTCATAAACGGCTGCTGGCATTTTGTTATCCTGCTCTTGGCTGTGCTGAGGGAGCATCTCTGTGAGCTGCATGAAGGCAAGAACATCTCAGTGCCCAGAGGTGCCCAGAATCGCAGATACGTGCTCAGTCAACGCTCTTCCAGACAGCATTTTCCATTGCCTTGCCTTCTTTTACCTTAAGGAGGAGAAGCCTTGCCTCTGCTTTAAGTTAATTGCCATATATTGCCTCATGAGCTTATGTTACTGAGCTGGGAAATACTTAGGTGCCTGTAGCAATATAGTATTGGGAGAGCTCTCTGCTCTAGGCCCAGATACTAGAAGCTTCTTTCTTGCTACCTCTGATATGCACAGTTAAGTATGAAGATTGCTGGTCTTTTTCAAGCTCCATATAGTTTTGCTTAACTGTGCAGGTCCACCACTTGCCATTTGGTAAACATTTGTGTTCCAGGCACAGTGCAAGGCCAGAGCTATAGGGATCAGCAAAACGCAGCCTCTGCCATAGAGAAGAATCTCAGAATCTGTTGTAGGAAAGATAAGCAAACTGATGAAATTAACACACGGTTTCCAATTCTGTAGACAAAAAAAATAAGAACACAGGTCAGCTTAATTCCAGAAGTTTGGGACTCAGATAGATTGTCATTAACTAGCTATATGATACCCTCGTCTGTTTATATGCTGCTCACTCTGCTGCTGCCTCTGTTATCTTCCTTCTGGCTACTCCAAGTGGGGTCACTCAATTAGCAGCATCTGTACCCCTGGAAACATGTTAGAAATGCAAAACCTCACACCCCTACCCTCCTCTATTAAATTAGAACCTGTACTTTAACAAGACCCTCAACTGATCCATATGCACATTCGTATTTGTTATGCCTTGATCTCCAACAAGGTTTTGGGTGAGGGGTAGAATAAGTGAGGTGACAGAGGCACAGAGGTTGGCACAATAGGTGGCACATAACATCAGTTTTCTTCTTCTCTACAGGGTGCATTTTAAGTAAGTGATACCTTAAGTGCTATTCAAGTCATCCCTACAAGGCGCTAGTAAGACAAGTGGCTGTCAGTAAGTAGTGCCTTAGAGCTACTGCTTCCAGGGGCATCCATGCTAATGCTGATCAGGAGGGAAAATATTTTTACACTTAACTCCAACCAGAAAACCAGTCCTCCTGTCAAAGAGAATAAACTCCTCAGTTTTGTTCATGGGCACCACAGGGAAGGTCGATACCAGTAGGCAGAAAGTGCAAGTGTGAAGACAAAGAATTACCTCTGGGAAAATACACCCACTACAGAAGTGTACAGAAGAGGTGCAGGCAGCTATGGGCAGCTGGACATGAGTATCAGAAAGAGAACTACAGTCTTAAAAAGGGCTACCAGGAAACAAGCCAGTGGGTTAGAAATTCCAGATGGTTCCCCACATGGCCATCCATATAGGAAGATATATTCAATTTCAGCAGTTATTAGGAACATACCTTAGACTAACAAGAATTAGAAAGACCCTAACACCTACTTCTGGGACTGGATGAGGAGAAAGGGATACTCATATACACGGTTAATGTGAAAAGTTAGTTAGAGCTTTGTGGAAAGCAATCTGGCAAAACCTATTAAAATAGAGATATATACTTAAAAGCACCAGTATACTCACATGTGTGTGCACACACACCATACGTGTATGTCAACAGAGACAATCCTAAACCAGATTTCTGCATTTCTCCCCTGCATACCCACTGTCTACCCTTTCCACTTCCAGCGTGCACCAATCGCTATGGAACAGACAAGTGGGCTCTCTGAAACCAATTACTTCCTGCTAGGTTCAGCCAAACCGAAACCCTGGCAGGAGAGGGAGTTAGAGCTGGCCAAGGTTTTGAATATCACAGCTTCTCTTAAGACTGCCTTTTGTATATGACTCTCCTTGTGCTTCTGGCAACCACCTCCTTTTCTCCTTCCATTAGTTCTGCGGATGTTAACAGCCCCGGGTATAGCTTCCATCTTATTTTCTGATACCCTATCTGCATTTTTATAAATAATTTCATTATTAGATTCTTCTTGAATGATCTTAATTGGAAGTTGCCATTTGTTTCCTGCTGAGACACTGGTTAATACAACTTTTATTCCTGAATATTTACATATGTATATACATTTTTGTAAAAGATGGAGAAATATAGAAAGATGTATGTTATGTGGTTAAGATGAGATAGCAAAGTTGGGTGGAGGGGAATAATTTAGGGAGAGCAATGGTGGGTAGAACAGAGGAAGAAGAGAGCTGACAAAAAGAAAGAGAACAAAAAAAATCTTTACCAAACTGACCAAAAGCAAAAAACATACAAACATACATGATATCACACTTAACATTTTATACATATGTACGCATGTATATGTATAAAATTTAATTAAAAGCCCAATGGGCAATATGACAAAAGGGACTAAGCAATGCAGATTTCCTGGGGAGAGCAGAATGAGATGTGGGACATCTAGTCTGTAACACAGAGTGAAATATTCCTAATAAGCAGGAGGGTGTCCCAGAGAAAGATGAGGTTTGTAAGCACATTGATGGACTTAACAGAGAATAAGAATTCTCTTAGTGATTGAATAGGTTCAAAGGGGATAAAAAGACACTTCTCAAAAATGTCTTCCTGTAGAAAAGTGAGAAGAAAAAACTCATAGTTGAGAAATTGATCCAGTCTTATGTTGGTAGAGCTTTGTATTTGGAGGGCAGAACAAAGAAACACATACACAAAATTGGTCAAACAGTACTGTACTTTATCCGGTGATAAAAGGAAGACATGATGAGATGGGACACCCAGGATTTGAGAGAATGCTTGACTTGGCGGAAGACCAATTTTATTAGCCAAGAATGACAAGACTTATTGAGCAGAGGTGTCAGAGCTGTGAGAAGTGTATAAGCAGAAGCCCAGAGCAGAGAGGGCAGCCAAGCTAATGAAGGCAGTGGTTCTTAATCCAGAAGAATGCTTGTGCACTTAGTTTCTGTCCCTGGAATCGGACTCGGTGAGAATCAGAAACACTTCTGTGATAAGACAAAGTAATCATCTCCCAGGGGCCAGGAAAGAGGCTGTCACATTATGAAACATTTTTGTAATCCATTTCAGTTTTTGCTAAAGGTCTCTAGTGAACAGAGTGTCAACTTTGCATCAAAGTTAATTAGAGAACTAAAGGAGAGGACTGAATTTTAGGAGGACACTAGCCCATTCCGGGGGAAGCCTTGAGTGGAGAACCAACAGGGCATTGTCCAACAAACATGCTACATGCCCCAGGTGAATGAGCGTGCCCAGATTGCAGAGTGTGTGAGACCCCACGTCCATGCCATTAGTCTTCCTTTAGCAAGGGGTTAACTTATTTCCGGTAACCTTTTCTGCCAATTGATTTGGTGTTAGGTCCCAGGGAAAGAGATCAGCAAATAACCAACTGCTAATAGTACAATACATCCACTCTTTCTTCCCCTGGAGAGTCTTATTTCCAAACAAATTAGTCCCTGGATGCCAAATGCATTGCAAATGAAAGGCATTTATAACACATTGACAAGTATTTATTGATCATCTCAAATTCTAGAACTAGAAAGGTAGGAAAGATTATGGAGATGATTTGCCTCAGTCTTTATTTCATAGATGAGGTCACTGAGGGACTAAAGAGAATAAAATATTTGCCCAATATCTTCCAGTAAGTTTTATAAACAATATAATCTCAAAATGGATGCCCAGCTAACAAGCATGAAGGAATCTGTCCAAAGTCAAGAAGGGAGAGTCACTATAAATATAATAGCAGTTACTGGTTTAAAACATTTATTAATTACAGAAATCTGCACAGCCTCCTTCAAACACAACACACACACACAAATGCATGGCATTCATCCTCCGAATAACTCATGGAAGCATATCCACCCTGTATTTGTAACCAGGGGAATGGCCTTGTTTCTCAAACTAAAGAGACAATAGGGATGTGTGCCAGCACATGATTAAAACAGGAAGGCATGGTTCTCCAAGCTCTCTCTTCATTTTCTATCACCTTAATTCCCAGCCTCATATGTCAGTTCATAGTGCCAACTGATGTCACAAGTGAAGAAACCCATTCCGGAGAGCCCCTGCTGCTGGAAGCCCATCCGAGAACGACTCGACTCTGCCCGTCTTCCTTGCCAGCAGATGTGTCAATGGCTTGGAATGACCACTCAGAGAGTGATCAGTTGGAGTGACAGCCTTTCATTTCTGCAGAAACTATAAAACCGACTCAAACAAAGACACAGACAGGAGCGGCTGCAGTCAGGAAACATGGATCCCTTCATTCTCTGACATTCCCTATTAGCTTGGCTTTGGCAAGACATAGAACCACTAGTGACAGTCAGCAATGGCATGAAAAGATAAGTGTTTGAGAAGATCCTGATGGTCAGCCAAGGGTACCACAAGCTGGAGGCTGATCTTTGCCGATGTAATAGTATTCCAGTTTAAACTAGTTAATTCAGTTAAAGTTAATATAAATCCCATTGTTTAGGTGAGTGGTTGAGATGGCTATTTATGCTTTTGACAAACCCTTTAAAAGACAGCTACTCTACATTGGATGTTGTAAATGATCTGATCAAATATTAAGATCCATACCTCATCTATTAGCTACTGGGTCAGTACTTTAACCAAACGGAATATGCTTAAATCAGAGAAGAGCACAGACAGCAAGTAATATTAATGAATACTGTCATGCAAAAGTCATTCCTTAGTATCATCTTCTTTTCCTGCATTCTCTGGTCATTCTTTCTTTTTGGAAATCTTCATTTCTTGGCATGTAGTTACCTGGTTCCATTTTGTGGTAAAACCCTGAGTGATCACACAGGGAAGCTGTGTATATTTAGGCACAAGTGAGTTACATACCTTCTCTGTTCTTTAGATTCCTCCTCTTTAAAGGGAGAAAAATAGTAGTGCCTATCTCACAAGATTTTTGTCAGGAGTAAATTAATTAATGTATGAAGCTTAATGCCTGGCACACAGTGAACACTATTTCAGCATTTGCTATTTTTATTATTTAGAATGGATATAAAAGGCCTTGAACATTCCATGGCCACCAATTACCTGTGTTGGTTCTGTGGTCATTCATTGAGTTAACTAACTGTGGTCATTCTTTGGTGAATCCTAAATCTCTCTCTCTCTGTCTCTCTGTCTCTCTCTCACACATACACAGAGTTGTGAGTTTTTGTTGTTCATTGTAATATATATTAATTATTCCCACATTTCATAGTTATATTAGTTCCAGAAGCCTCACGAAGGAGGTCTCTATTGAGATCACCTACATACCAGGTATTTGGAAGGTGCTAAGCATATGAAGAACAGTAAGACATAAACCTGCCTGAAAGGGACTGATGGTCTAGCTTGTGTGCATGCTGACAGATAATTGCCCAAGGCTGTGATGAGTGCAACAATGGAGCGCAAAGCTGCCCTGGGGCCCCAGGGGATGGCATCTCACAAAGGGAGCGAGGTGTGAGGGGAAGGCATCCTGGAATAAATTCCTAAAGCACACATGGGAGTTTAGTAAGGACAGAGGCAAGGAAAAGGCACCTTTTGGAAGTGGAGGGACAGGCACAGACAAAGAAAAAAGGGTGTAAAATGCCACGGCATATTTAGAGACTGTAAATCAGTAAATGATGGCCGATACCATGAATTTTATCTGTCGGAATGATCAGAAGATAAGAAATAGCGGGAAAAGTATCAGGAGAAGAGGCTGAAAATGGGCCCGGTGACTGTATCTACAGAGGCCTCATGTGTCACTGATGGACCTTGGTCATGGTCATGATCTACACGTTAGATGAAAGTCCACAGCAGGATTTTAAAGAGGAGCATGCACGGTTCTACCGACATTTGGGAAAAGGTACATTGGCTGCAAAATGGAGGGCGGATTGGGAAAGAGTAAGTCGGGTGGTGAAGGGGGACCCATTGCTGGTCGCTGCTTGTGGGTCTCTGAACGGCGACTTCACTACTTCTCTGCTTCTCTTACCCTCCCTGTGGGCCAAGGAACACAAGGTGCATAAGCAGATACTCATCTCACCTGGCCCAGGGGGTGGGCATGTGGCCAAACGAGCCAGAGAACTTCTTTTTGTTGTTAATGGCCTTCAAAGCTGAAGCCGATGAGTAGGCAGGCCAAGAATTAGACCCTTATGAGGGGTGCTGAAGCCAGCCAAGGGATGAAGAAAATATAGGTGGGATATTACGAAATCCATGGACTCAGATCTGGTAGAAACTGCTGAAGGAAGTTACAGATGAACTAGGTAAATGTTCAGCTCTTCTCTGGAGACCCAGGTTAGCCACATGAGTCCCGTCTGGGGGACATGGGCTCAGTGTCCTCGATGGCTGACTAGCAGGAAATTGAGAGCCCCACACGCAGTCCATGTTCTCTCACTCGGGAGTTCACGTCTGGGCCTAAATCTCTGCTTAATGAGAAATGCCATCCAGAAAGAAGGCGGCTCCAATGTGCTGCAGATGACAAAACTGTTTTGTTTTTTTTTAAATCAGGTAAGTGTTTATCAACCTTGAAAGTTTTTTAAATTAAGTACAGAGAGGGTGAAGTAAACAAAACCCATACTTTTAATGCTTTTGTGTCGAATTGAAGACAATCCCTATATGTCTGCTGATGAAATTGTAATGTTTGTAATGCATTCTTAATGTTTAAGAGATTCTAGTTGACCTTATAATTAGCCATGTGATTCTACTTTAAATGACTAATTAAGTGGTTGACTTCAGACTAAAGCTTTAAAGTTGAAAGTTCCAAGAGAGGTTGGCTAAGTTTGTAAACATTACTGAAAGATTTAAGAGAACTTCGGGGTCACGATATTTAAATGTTTAATTTATTAAGTTTATAAGAACTTCTTAGGTACTTGGGAAAGCTTTGCTTGTTAGTCAGGCATTTGAAGCGCTTAAAAAGAAAATCGTATATATTACATTTATAAATGTGATTTAGACTCTTTAAGGGAACTTAATTGCCAAAATTGTAAAGTACCTCTTAAAATTTTATTGGATTTATAGATAGAATAATAAGATTTGTAGTTCGAACTTAAAAGCTTAAAGAAAAAAAACTTCATTACTTCAGTATATTGAATATTTATCTTAGAAACCAAGTAGCTGCAAACAGCCTTTTATGTGTACAAAGGCTGGCCTCTGGGGCCCCCAAAACTTCTGCTGACTTCTTCCTGGGTTTGTTTGACCCGAGACAGGAGACTCCGTTTCCTCTCCGGGTTTGAGCTGAGAAGCTGGTGGCCCCGGTGGGAAGTAGGCTTTCAGCCCCGAGAGGGTACGGCTGACGGGCACAGAGCATTCTGAGGGGATGTCGACCCCAGGTTCCAGTCAGCTCTAGGAATGGCTCCGCTCCCACCGTTACGACGTGAGGTGTGGGGGAGACAAAGCATCACCCTTTAGCTGGTGGGAGCTGCATCTCAACCGTTTCCAACTGAAGAGTCTTAACTCTTGCTGAGGGTGTGAAGGAAGGACTCATATAAATGCCCCTTGTGGGTAGAATTAACCTGTGTAATTTGAAAACAAGCGAAAACCTACAACAATGTATATTTAATATTTTCGTTCTCATGTAGCATCTTCCCAAGAGGAGATTTCCAATTGTCTCTTGCCTTCTGATGACTTTGGATGTTGACTCGGCCGTCCCCTCTCTGGGGACTCCCTCCCTCCCCAAAGCCTTGGAGGCAGGTGACACCAGGGTGGGCCAGATGGCAGGGTGTGGGCCCTTCCCTCCTCTGTGCCCACCCCCTTTTTGTTTTGTCCTTGGGTCTAAAGATATGGGAGGAGCAAGAGGAGCAGTTACGTGAGAGAACCACATACCACTGTGTATTTTTTTCTCAGTTCATTATGTGATTAGTCTTCAGATTTAAAGAGAAAATACTGTGAAATAATCATGGACCTATTAAAAAAATAGAAACAGAGTCACTTTAAAATGGACCCGGAGCTGCCATCCCGGAGAAACTGCCTTGCATGTCTCATTCCTCAAATCTTTGGACTGTGGGAACTGGTCAAAATCGCCTTTGGACTGGCATAAAGCAACACTGCATTCCTAAAATGTTTATTCTGAGTAGAACTGAAAATTAAAGACATTTGTTAGAATTAGTATCACATTGTTAGCTACAGAAATTTATTCCTTCTATTCATGTAATTGTTCCCCTTCCCTTTCTCATAACTACCCCTTGCCTTTACCTAGTAATGGGAATACTATTTGGGTTTCTGTCTGAGTCAATGATTCTTAAGTAGTTGTTCTTTGATCTCAAAAAAAAATGCTTGTTGCCTCTCACTTTGGCCTTTTATTTTTAGGTTAAAATATCCCTGATGAAGACTTTGAAACTCTGTTCAAGCCTAGCAGAATACAGTTGAGGATGATGCCTTCATCGTGACTTCAACAGTTTGGGGACTGTGCTGTCATTGATTGAAATTAGGAGCTCAGCCCGACTGGTGTAGCTCAGTGGATTGAGCGCAGGCTGGGAACCAGAGGGTCCTGGTTCAATTCCCAGTCGGGGCACATGCCTGGGTTGTGGGCCAGGTCTCCAACGAGGGCCATGTGAGAGGCAACCATACATTATTCTTTCTCCCTCTCTTCTCCTCTCTCTGAAAATAAATAAGTAAATAAATACATGTTTAAAAAAAAGAAAAGACATTAGGAGCTCAGAGGAGCAGATTTGGTATAAAAAGTGGGGTTCAGTGCTCTGCGATATTCTGCTGGGAGTGACCTCTGGGCAGTGGGGTGCATAGTTTTAAAACTCTGGAAGCAGACTGGGATTGGAGTAGCAGCTTTTAGAATGATTGTTATTGAGGTGGTTACTGAAGCTTGGTTTCCTACGTTTGCACTTCACCTTGCTGGTTGCAAGGCATTTTGCTATGCACCAGGCAGGGCATTCTATCCGTTCTACAAATGTGTTTGGCTCAAGTAACAGGAAACCCACCACAGACTGGTCCAACTAGATAGGGATTATATAGGGATCATTTTTTAAACTTTATATATATATATATATATATATATATATATACATATATACATATATATGGTTATTGCAGTGTAATTTATATATATTTAACATAACAGGACAATGAAATATATTTATTGCAATATAATTGAAATGTAACATTGTATTAGTTTTAGGTACACATCATAATGATTTGACATATGTATACATTACAAAATGATTATCACCACAAATAACAATTTATCACCACACATAGTTACAAATACTATTTATTTTAATGAAAACAGTCTTTTCATCATTACATAATAAAGTACCTAAAAGAAGGCAGCTGCTGACATTGGTTTCATGGCTCCACGATGCCAGAGCTGGAGTCTGCCATTGTCTTGCCATCTCCCTCATGGTCTTTAGGTTGTTGCTGCATCTCCGGACACAGTGTCTACATTCCAGGTGAGGCTAAAGGCAGATGCATGTTATATTGGTCCCTTTTATGAAGAGATAGAAATCTTGCAGATCTTCTTGCTTGGCGCATGGGACTTCTGCTTCTGTTTCATTGCCTAGCACCATGTCTCATGGCTGCCTCAAGTGGCAAGCAGAGCTCGGGAAAGGCAGCAAGTAAAAAGGGAATTGTGGATAATTGTAGAGTCAGCCCATGAATTATAATCCTACCACTAGAAAGTTACAGTGTTGTACTATTATTTGCTGACCTAGGTATCCAGGGCCCAGGACTGGCCCATGGTCAATGCCTTGATTAGGGCGATGGCTTAACAACTTGCTTAACCTTCTGTGATTTAGTTTCTTTTCCTCTTGAAATTTTCTCTATTTTCTGGAACTCAATCAGTCATTTTCTAAAGTCTGCCTTAACAAAAATGATATTGTTAATATCTGACAATGTTGAATCTTTCCTAATGTACAAAGAATCTGGTAGAAGTCTCTGTCCAAACTATTCCCTAAAATGCGAAGTGGGAATAACTCTGGCCTGACAGACAACCTATAGAAATGACAGAGCACATGTGGCTTTTGACTAGGACTCTGGCAAATCTTGGCCATGAACATTGTTGGAGGATTATTTCAGGAAACTTGTCAGCAGTTTGGACACCTGCATGTGGAAAGCTTGTCCCGCAGGACGATGCCCAAGGCTAGAACACTGACCATGCAATTTTAGATTTACCAGAAAGCTTCAGGCTCCATCTTGTGCTGCTGGGGACAGTGAGGTATTTCTCCTGAAATGGTAATATTGCACCAATTAAGGGTCTTGTCACAGTTCAAAGAATGAAAGAAAAGCCTCACAAGAAAAGAAACTCTTCTGTGGTTTCTTCATAGTTCAGAGTTGCTATTTTTAATGTAACAGGTCAATGCAGGGCACTAGGGTACAAATCTACGGTTATTTTTTGAGGAACACATAAAAGAAGGACCTCTGTTGGGAAAGCTGTAGTTAGTGTTCAAACTCCTCTATGGTTTTGAGGGAGGGTGCAGGGGAGGGGGCTTTCTTTAGAGCTGTGCTCATAGAAAGACACTTGATTCCACCGAGTTCTGGACTGGAAGGGGAGGGCTAGTTACAGTATCTGCTGCCTATCAGATATTACAAAAGTTTTTGTTTCGTGATGGCAGTTGCCATCACTAAATGTTAGCTTTACACCTTATTTCTTGACTTGCAATTCAATTTGGGGTTGTAATGCATAATCAATGCATGCCGTGTATTTCCTAGTAGGAAGCTTAGCTATATACTCAGTTTTAAATCTATCTTCCTTTAAGTGGCAATACATGTTTCTCCCCTGAATTTGTATTCTGTATCAGACATGTGGAAGTCAAATTCTTCCCCACTGATTTTTATTTTACATTTGGAAATGCTTTAATTTCGGATTGAGGTTCCATTGGCAAAGGCCCCAGTGCTCCACGTACAAGATGCCCTCACCCTCCAACCTCTGTGGCATGTCGTTAACATTTCATGGGTTCTGAACATGCTCTGGGAGCTTATTAACTTATGTAATGAGAGGGAGAGTTTTAGTCCTAAAATTCCAGGGTCTGTTCTCTATGAGATTAATAGCAGTCACAGGACTTCTCTGGAGGCTCTGCCTGAAGCAGGGATCCTGAGTTGGGAGTGGAGTCCCTGCAGGGAAGGACTGCGTGGGAGAGAGGGAGGGTCAGTGAGTGTGCTGGTATCAGAGCAGAAAGAGAAAGTCAGAAGAGAGACACAGACAGCGTGAGGGAGAGAAGCTATTGTGGAGTCTTTTGGCAGAAGGATGTGTCATGAAGAATTTTAGGATGTTTCTCTGGGTGATGTGTTACTGAAACTCATATGCAAGTCTTTCGAGAAAACCAAATATAAAATTTAGATTGTTTTCAAGACGTCAGATGTCAGATGCATGTTGTTCTGGGGGATGCACCAATGGACAGACAGCTGCCGTGATATTGTTAGATTCCATTTATAATATAAGCCTCTTTTCTTTGTGATCACTCTTTCCTATCAGTTCTCCAGTTGCTGGGGAAAGGTATTTCCTTAAAGTGGGGCATCTCCCAAGTGAATTATATATATGTGGATGGTGGAAAGGGTATCAAACTCAGAATCAGAAGTCCTACTTTCCAATTCCAGCTGTGCCAATTACCAAGTCCTTACTTGAGTTTTCTTACCTATAAACGTGACTACAGCACAAGGTGGTGAGAATTAAATGAAATAATGTCTGTGAACATTCCTTCCACTGGATCTGGCACATAATGGGTTTAATGGATCTCACATCTGGATCAGTGGAGAATACCTAATTATACCATCAGATTATTTTTATCCTGACCTGCCCATAGGGGTAGAAGTGAAGACTCCTGTCTAGTACTAGTATGTTTTTCTAATCAAGAGCCATCTCTGGAGTCATCACTTTAAAAACATATAAATTAGTATCAATGGATCCATTGTCCCACCTTCAAAAAATCCAAAACTAGTTAAATATTGCTGAATTGTGCACCAAGAGGAAAACTGGAAGGTGTAGGTAAAATCCCCATGCTTTCTGCTCCATGTATAACTCCAACAGGCCCGCTGCGGAATAATTTATTTTTTTTCGGTCAATTGGGCCAAAGGAAACATTGGTCCCCGGAGCCACTGGAGCTCTGATGGCAAGATGCTCAGTGCACATTATACACCCAGGTGTTGACATGGATGAAAGGGGCCCATCACGGCCCCTTGGGCGTGATCCATAGAGCAGGGCACATATGTTGGCTCTCACAGCTAAGAGTCCTTGTGAGAACACTCACTGCCCATGCGCTCTTCAGCTCAGCATTGCTGTCTTGCCTGAAGAATGGCAGGGATGGCATCACGGTGTCTCTCTGCAATGAGTGCCAAAATGGTACCCCAAGGCTGTGTCTTGGTCTCCATCCAAAACAATGACATTTTGCTGTTAATTAAAGCTGCACAGCACTCCAGGCTTTCCAACAGGGACAGAAGCAACTACAGTCTTCTCCGGTGTCATTTCTTAAATTGACAGTGATTCCAGAAATAACCTTGGACACTCAAAAAATGCTGTTGGGTAAGAATGGCGAACACAAGGACTGAAAGGTAGCTGGAAAGAATATTTTTCTTCTAATCCCTACTCTGTCAACTCCCAGATTGAAACAGGGCCTTGTCTTTCTCTGTTGGCGGAGCGAGAGGACCGAAGGACCTCAGTTCCCCCTTGCATCAGGAAGCCGAGGCCACGTTGGAGCTGCATAAC
>PVJI01009951.1:0-62801 GCA_004026765.1 Micronycteris hirsuta | reverse complement strand
TTTTATAGAGAGAAAAATATACTCATGTATAGTTGCTCTTGCTAGTAAAAAACAGAAATATTTATTACATAGCAAATTTCAAAAACAGCTGTTACATCTTTATGCCACCTCCTTCCTAAAGTCTAAAATTTTGAGTTTATTATTAAAAATTTAATAAGTTTTAGGTCTACAGCTACATTGAGAGGAAGGTGTAGAGATTCCCCATACACCCCTGTCCCCACACATGCAGATTCCACCCCATTATCAATATCCCCCACCACGGTGGCACATTTGTGACAATCGATGAATCTAC
Organism: Micronycteris hirsuta; assembly: GCA_004026765.1. Classification (NCBI taxonomy): domain Eukaryota; kingdom Metazoa; phylum Chordata; class Mammalia; order Chiroptera; family Phyllostomidae; genus Micronycteris; species Micronycteris hirsuta. The sequence goes on along the minus strand of PVJI01009951.1, from coordinate 62,509 downwards.
AATGACATATTATAATCTTTCAAAGTCCATTTTTTACACTAAGGTTTATGCATTGATGTTGTACATTCTATAGATTCACACAAATGTTGAAAAAATGTATCTATCATAGAGAATTTTCACTGCCCTAAAAATTCTCTGAGCTCCACTTATTCATAACCCCAACTCCAATCCCTGGCAGTCACTGATATATTTTCTTTTTTTAATTGAGGTATAATTAACATATTATATTATTTTCAGGTATAAAACATAATGATTTGATATTTGTATATATCCCAAAACTAGTTTCTCAGTAATTTTGACTTTTCGAAAATGTCATATAGTTAGAATTATACAGTATGTAGCCTTTTCAGATTGGCTTCTTTCACTTAGTAATATGCATTTAAGTCTCTTCCAAGTCTTTACATTGCTTGATGGCTTCTTTCTCTTTAGCACTGAATATTCCATTATTCTAGATTTACCATGGTTTAATTATTCATTTGCCTACTGAAAGACACCTTGCTTGCCAAGTTTTGGCTTATGACTAAAGCTGCTAAAAATATCTGTGCACAGGTTTTTGTGAGGATATAAGTTTTCAATTCCTTTTGGGTACATACCAAGGAGCACAACCACTGGACTGTACGGAAGAGCGTTTTGTTTTATAAGAAAATGCCAAGCTGTCCCCCAACATTGCTGTGCCATTTGGGGCTTTCACCTGCAATGTTTGAAAGCCCCATTAGCTCCATATTTTTGCCATGCTTTGGTATTGTCAATATTTTGGATTTTGACCATTCTAACAGATGTGTAGTGGTATTTCACTGTTTTAATTTGCATTTCCTTAATGATATATAATGTGGAACATCTTTTCATATGCGTATTTGCCATCAGCAAGTCTACTTTTGTGAGTTGCTTATGTCTTTAGCTCATTTTTAATTGGGTCGTTTGTCTTCTTATTACTGAGTTTTAAGTGATTTTCCTGTATTTTGAATAATAGTCCTTTATCAGATGATATTTTTGAAAATATTTTCTCCCCATCTGTGGCTTGTCTCCTCATTCTCTTGACATTGTCTTCTGTAGGACAGAGCATTTTAATTTTGTTTAAGTTCATCTTACTAATTATTTATTATTCCTTTTATCTACCATACCTTTGGTGTTTTATCAAAAAAGTCATCACAAGACACAAGATCTTCTTAGTTTTTTTCTTATGTTTTATTCTAAGACTTGTATAGTTTAGTGTTTTCCATTTGGGTCTATGATCTATTTTGAACTAATTTTTCCTGAAGCTATACAGTCTGTATCTAGACATTTTTTTATATATGAATGTCTAATTGTTCTAGCACCATTTGTGGTAAGACTACCTTTGCTCTTCTATATTTGTTCTACTAGGGGTAGAGAATGTCACTCAGGATCTATTGTGTTTTGTATGTCTTTAAGATGGCATTAACTGGCTATATTATTTTAAGTACATCATTTAAATTTATGTTTTACAAGTAAGTTTTATCAAAAACTAAAATAATGTGGTGATTTTTGTTATTTTAAATTAATATCCCAGAATTGGATATTTTGTATAATTTTATTTTAATTACTTTATTTCTGTGAGTCAAATTCATAGGTAAACAGCTGAATTTATATGGAAGGTCCTTAACAGTGGTTGACTATACTTTATATAGATTAATGTAGACAACTACAAGAATATGTTAAACAGAAAACCACAGGCCCCAAATGGCTTTATTCATGTTGAAAGCCCATGATACCAAACCTAGATTTAACATCTGATGTAACTGTAGCTTCAGTCTCTCACGGAAACATAATCAACCAGCCTGGAATTTGCTGGCCCAGCACCAGCAAGGTAATACATCACTCAGGCCCTCTCCATCCCCCATTAGAAAGAAGGCAAATGCAGGATAAAATCCTTTCTTGTTTTCTTCTCCCAAAAGAAGAGGTGCTCTGGCCCCAAAATAATCCCTACTTTTCTTTCTCTCATAGCTCCCCTGTCCCACCTGGCATACTATTAAAGAAAAAAACAAAACAAAACAAAACAAAACCCTCCCTGCTAAAACTCCCTGCCTTCACCTAAGCAAGGTGACATTGCCTGACTAATTCATTCAAAAGTTGTAACTTGGTCTCACCCTCTGTCTTCCTATAAAAACCTTCCACATCGTACAACTCCTCATGCTGTCCATCTAGTTGCTACATGGGATGCTGTCTGATTCACGAATCGCTTCATTAAAGCCAAGTAGATCTTCAAATTTACTTGGTTAATTTTTTTTGAACAACTATTTCTGTCTTTATATCCTTGCTTGAACGCCTAACCTGTTATGAGTTGACTTGTGTCCCTCATAAAAAAAAAAAAGCACTTCAAATTTCTGATCTCCATTACCTCAGAATGTGACCTTTTTTGAAATAAATTCTTTACAAGCTAAGTTAAAATAAAGTCATTAAGGCTCTGGCCAGGTGGGTCAGGTGGTTGAAGTGTCATCCCCATACACCAAAAGACTGCAGGTTTGATTCCAGGTCAGGGCACATACTAAGGTTATGGGGTCAATACCTACTTGGGGAATTTCTCTCCTACATCAATTTCTCTCTCTCTTTCTCTTTTCCTCTCTCTCTAAAATCAATAAACACGTCCTCTGGTGAGGATTTTAAAAAAATGAGGTCATTAGTGTGGCCTTACTCCAATATGACTGGTGCCCTAATAAGAAGAAGGAATTTAGACACAGGCACACGTATAGAGAGAATGCAATTTGAAGATGAAGGCATAAATGAGGTTATGCATCAATTAGCCAAGTGTTAGTGTCAAAGTTAGATCTCAGTTTTTGAGCTCGACTAAGAAAAAATTCAGAGCCAGGAACTCTAATGCAAGAAGTTTAGTTAGAAAGTCAGAGAGGTAGAAGTGAGACAGCTGGGCTGTGTGGACTTAGGAAGCAAGTTACAGAGGCAAAGGAAAGGCCTTTGGAGCTTAGCAGTAAAAAAGCCAAGGAACATGCCAGAGAGGAAGAAGTTGCGGAGAGGTATGGGCATGTCAGAGAGAGAGAGAGAGAGGAAGAGAGAGAGAGAGAGAAAGAGAAGGAGAGAGAGAATGTGATAGATCCCTTGCCTTAAGGGTTTTAGCTGTTTTCTAAAGGCAAGAATTTTAGGGGAGTCTCGGAGGAGGATTTCAATAGAATATTCATCAGCTTTTCAGGTGTGTCCATTCGGGGCTGTGGTCTCTGTTTGGTCGGCACTATGGCAGGGGGTCATTAGTCACTGCATCTGGTCTTCATGTCAGCCATGGCATCACTTTGTCTGATTTTGCTGCTTTTTGGGGGGTTGGGTGCTGAAATACAACTATCACCTCTAGTTTGACCAAAATCTCTCCCTGTGGTCAACAGACCTAAGGCTTTGTACTAAGATTATTTGATGCTGATTAGAAGCTCACTGTCCTGAGAGCTTAATGCTTTAGGGAAAGGTCATGCAAGGGCTTGCTTAGGAGTCATAGGGGACTGTTCTCCACCCCCTTGTTCCTCCTCTAAGAGGATCTGAACTGCATGACTAAAGACATGCTAGGGGAAGAACGGTCACCCTGGGGGTAGAGTTTTAGCCTATAAAACTTGTTTTCCCAGTTGTATTCATTGCTAGATTCCCAGGACTTTCCACCCTGGTGACAGTCCATACCTGGCCTATCATTTCTGCTCTGCGCATGCCTAACTGCCTACTCTATCACAAAGAAAGTCAAAGATTGCCATCGCACCACAAGAAACTAGGAGAAAACCATTGAAGACATTCTCCCTAATTGTTCTCAGAAAAAAGCAACCCTAGTAACACCTTGCTCTCAGGTACCTACTCTACAAACTGTCAGATAATACGTTTCTATTGTCTATGCCACCAGTTTGTGGGACTTTGTTGCAACAGCCCTAGGAAAGTAGAACCTCCCTTTTCTATAGCACTTTCTATTCCCTCCTCTCTCCACTGGGAACATTCTTTAGAAATCATATTTATATATGACTACCCATTGCAGTGTTTGCTCCAAATAACTTAAAGAAATATAATCTAAACAACTCATAATTTTTATTTTAAATTATTGGTGTGTGAAAAAGATTATTAGGAGAGAATTGGTAAAGACCAACTCCTTTAGAGAACAAGGAAATATTTGGTAATGAGTAGTTAGCCTTCCTTCTGCCATGCAAAAATAACATATCTTTCTCTAAAAGACAACAGTTACCTCATTAATTTCTACTTTAATTCTGGCATTTTCCTTAATAACTCAACTTATTTCTTGATTCTACTGTAATTCTACTATTAGAATTTCTTGGTTTCTTCTTGTTTTTTGGCAGGTTTTGTGTACTTTAATCTTTGGAAAATGTTTGTAGACTTAAGCTTATTGTAGATTTTTCCAAACTGTCATAGAGGATCCACGTGCTGCCTCCTACTTTTCTTCTATATTACTGTTATGCAGAAATGTATCATTAGAATTTATTTCAGAGCATTTCAACACTCTCAACATATGTATACTTTAGAGTTACAGGTAAGATCATGGGTTCACATTTACCTTTTTAAGATTTCCTAAATTCAAGGGTATATATTTGAATCTCTTGAGCAATTCTCTTCTTCACCGTTCTAAATTCTAAATAGGCACAGCCACTTTAATTGAAAGGTTTCCATCACACTCACATCCCCATGCAATTTTCTTCCCTCATATGAATGATATCCAGCAACTGCCCATTTACTTTCTCATGTAAGATGAAATTGTCAATAAGGTAAATAACAAATTTATTAGATGGCATCCTTTTAGCAGAATTAGATTCCTAACAGATGTACATAGAGTTTAAGTCTTTCATTATTTTCATACAGATGGTTTTGTGTTAATTTGGAAATCTCTCATGAATTTTTCTCCATAATATTCATTTGATTTTAATATATATCAGAATTATTCTTTCAAAACAAATTTACTTTGTATTTATGTTGTACTTCCTAGAAGCTAAATTTTGGCAGGATATTAAGCCACAATTATATTAATATTGTGTGTTTCCTCATTTTACCTTTACTCATAGACTCTCTACTTTGCTTCATAGACTATGTTGTTGATGTAAAAAATGTCTAAACATGAAGAGAATTTTTATAACAGTTTATTCTATCTAAATATATGCCAGGGAGCAAGATCTCAAATGCTCTGGAGAATAACAGTTTTGCACCTTCTTTATGCACTTGAAATTAAGGAGAGAACATAAGGAAGATTATATGGAGGTGGGAGAAAACAAGGTGAGGATTTGATTGCAAGATAGTTAACAAGTTTATTTGTTCCCTTAAGGATTAATATCCCCTTTAAGGGGCATTACTTATGGTGTTTCAAAGATGTGTCAACATGGATGCACAAGGCCAATGGGCAGGGCTGACTTAAAGGAAAAGATAAAAGCTTTTACTAAAAAGTTATATGCTTGGGGCATGACTATACACCATGACCTGCCAAGTTAGGGATTTATGTGAGGTTACTTCTCATAGAATGTCTGTTTTCATTTACAATGTATATAAAAACAAGGCACAAAATCATAAATGTTCTTATATGTTCATCTTCTATTGTCTTCTCTTTTGAATAACATAGCAGTCATCTCCAGGTGCCAGAAGGCAATAACACTGACTGGTGGCCTAAACACTAGATATTTATTTTCTTAAGTGTGGGATGCTGAAAATTTGGTCTGAAATCAAGGTGTGAGAACGATCAGGTTTGGGAGAAAGCATCCTTCCTGCCTGGCTGACAGCCCTCTCCGCATCCTGTCCTCACAGTGGTGGAGAGGGAGCAGGGTCTCTGGTGGCTCTTGTTACAAGGGAACTTACTCCATTATTAGACCCTCACCCCATGATATTACCTATACCTAATTTTCTCTCAAAAGCCACATCTCCAAACACTGGAGATTAGGTCTTCAACATATATATTTTAGGAGGACATAAACACTTGGTCTATAAACATATCCATTGCTTTTTTCACATCGCTCTGCTCAGTCAAGTCTTGTTAATGTCTATGAAAGCATACTGTGTTAAAATCTCAAGCTTACTTAATGTTATATGACCTTCAAAATGCTATATAGATATGTTGTCATAATATAATTTGAAGCCCTCTTTTTCAATACGCTTTCATTAATTAATTTGAGAGAGAGGAGGAGAGAGAAACGTCAATTTGTTGTTTCACGTACTTATGCGTCCATTAATTGATTATTTTTTAATACAATTTTTTTTATTCCAGAGAGAAAGGGAGAAAGAAATATCAATGTGAAACATTAATCAGTTGCCTCCCATACACGCCCCATGTGGGAGCCAACCCCACAACCTAGGCATGTGCCCTGACCAGGAATTGAACACATAACCTTTTGGTTTACAGGATGGAGCTCCAACCAACTGAGCCACACTGGGCCATTGGTTGATTCTTGTATGTGTCCTGACCAGGGAACAAACCACAGGCTTGGTGTTTCAGGACCATGCTCTAACCAACTGACCTACGCAACCAGGGTTGAAGTCCTCTTATCTTTTACTTACCACTAAGAAATACTGGCTATACCTACAATATGATATTTCTTTATGTATGAATGTAAATAACTATGTGTATATTTGCATGTGTGGTATAGTAGGAGAGCATAAAAGTATTTTTCTTCCACGCATATGCCAATTTAAATAATTTTGATTACATTGGCAACTTTGACAATGATTCTGTTTCCTTACTCTTTGTGAGTTCCAACTATCTCCTGCCAGGGGATCACTTCTTTTTCATGATAAACAAGTGAGCTAAAAATTGGTATTTTTGAATATGAATAATACAATCAGTTGAAGACATGATGGCTTTGTAAGTATTTCTAAGATTTTCAGAGGTTTTTTAAATATATATTGTATTGATTATGCTATTACAATTGTCCCATTTCCCCCCTTTATTCCCCTCTACCCTGTACCCCCTCCCACATTCCTCCCCTTTAATTTATGTTCATGGATCATACATATAAGTTCTTTGGCTTCTACATTTCCTATACTATTCTTAAACTCCCCTGTCTATTTTCTACCTACCATTTATGCTACTTATTCTCTGAATCTTTTCCCCCTCTCTCCCCCTCCAACTCCCCTGTTGATAACCATCCATGTGATCTTCATTTCTGTGGTTCTGTTCCTGTTCTAGTTGTTTGCTTAGCTTGCTTTTGCTTTTGTTTTAGGTGTGGTTGTTGACAACAGTGAGTTTGCTGTCATTTACTGTTCATATATTTTTTGAATCTTCCTTTTCTTAGATAAATCCCTTTAACATTTCATATAATAAGGGCTTGGTGATGATGAACTCCTTGAACTTGACCTTATCTGAGAAGCACTTTATCTGCCCTTTCATTCTAAATGTAAGTTTTGCTGGATACAGTAATCTTGGATGTAGGTCCTTGCCTTTCATGACTTGGAATACTTCTTTCCAGCCCCCTCTCGCCTGTAAGGTCTCTTTTGAGAAATCAGCTGACAGTCTTATTGGAACTCCTTTGTAGGTAATTGTCTTCTTCTCTCTTTCTGCTTCTAAGATTCTCTTCTTATTTTTAATCTTGGGTAATGTAATTATGATGTGCCTTGGTGTGTTCCTCCTTGGGTCCAACTTCTTTGGGACTGTCTGAGCTTCCTGGACTTCCTGGAAGTCTATTTTGTTTGCCAGATTGGGGAAGTTCTCTTTCATTATTTGTTCAAATAAGTTTTCAATTTCCTGCTTTTCCTCTTCTTCTGGTACCCCTATGATTTGAATGTTGGAACATTTAAAGATATCCTGGAGGTTCCTAAACCTCTCCTCATTTTTTTGAATTCTTGTTTCTTGATTCTTTTCTGGTTGAATGTTTCTTTCTCCCTTCTGGTCCACACCGATGTTTTGAGTCCAAGTTTCCTTCCCATCACTATTGGTTCCCTGTACATTTTCCCTTATTTCGCCTGGTGTAGCCTTCATTTTTTCATCTAGTTTGCGACCAAATTCAACCAATTCTGTGAGCATCCTGATTACCAGTGTTTTGAACTGTGCATCTGATAGGTTGGCTATTCCTTCGTGGCTTAGTTATATTTTTTCTGGAGCTTTGATCTGTTCTTTCATTTGGGCCATTTTTTTTTTTCCTCGTTGTACCTGTTATGTAGAAAAGGTGGAGCCTTAGGCATTCACCAGGGCAGGGCAACCAATGTGGCTGCATAGTAACACTCTCTGTGGGGAAGGGGTCTGAGAGGGAATAATGGTGTTTCTTCTGCTCTCTGCTGGCTTTCAGGCACTTTCCCACTACCCACACGCAAATTGGGCCCTTCTGTGCTGACTCCCGGGTGGGTGGGCTTGTGTATGTTCTCGGACCCTGTGTGTCTCTGCAATGAACTCTCCTGTGAGTCTGGGAGTTCCTCCCGCTGCTGCCTCAATCCCCACAGGTGTTTTCAATTGGTGGTTTGAGGCTTTATTTCCCCGATCTGGAACCCTGGGCTGCGCCATCTGTTTTGCTCACCAGCTTTTCCTCCTGGTTTATCTATACGTAAATGTGGGACTGCCCACTCCACCAGCCTTGGTCTCGTGAGTCCCTCTGGGTCTGCCAGCCATCGCCTTGCTGAGAGCCCTCTCGACCCAGCTGCATGGCTTCACCCCTCCTACAGGTCTGGATGAACGTGTCCTCTTTAACTCCTTGGTGTTGGACTTTCATACATTTCGATTTTCTGTCAGTTCTGGTTGTTTTTTGTTTTTAAATTGTTGTTGTCCTTCTTTTGGTTGTGGAAGGAGGCACACTGTGTCTACCTATGCCTCCATCTTGGCTGGAAGTCCAGTTTTTTTTTTGTTTTTTTTTTTAATCCAGGTCTGCAAAGGCAATAGAGATACATCAAAATTCTCCCAAACTACTTGTTTCAGGCATGAAGTGGATACCACTGCATAGTCAGTCAAGCAGTCATATCTCAGGTTTACCTCTCTAAGTTCTTAAACATAAAAACAACCACTATTTTCCATTTAATAAAAAAAAATATCAACTGTATTTTAACTTAGGAACTATTTTCTAAATTATTTCATTAGCTTGTCTTTTCTAACCAATTAGTAAACTGATTTATATCGCACCTTAGTCAATCTATTAAACTAGAAGAGACACCTGATATATACCATAATAGCCATGCATGTGTTTTAAAAATTATATTAATTTAGTATGCAGCAAAAGAGAGTTGTAGGTGAGTTATAATGGTATACATTTGACATAGGATCTCTCATATAATAAGAGAAAGGTTGCAAACCACTCGACCACATGCTTTGAACAAAGAAATCACTCAATATAAGTTATCTATTAATGTTTATAATAATCGTGCCTACCAAAATTAATAATTATTTATGGTTAAACTTCTTTTCGAAGAGTAATTATTTTGACTTATTGTTACTATTTTTTCTCTGATCAGATATTCAAAATTGTTTAACATATTTTATAAAGATTAACTGCAACCTTCGCTGCATTGGGGTCCTTAAAGTGGCTGAGTCAAGGAAGAGATGTGGTTGTAGAGGTGGTTGGGACAGACTGGAGGACAGAGACGGAAGGCAAGTGGTTTGTGAAGGACTTCACTTTTAAAGGTGACTTTCTCTCTAATAGAACTGCCCTTTGACTAATTTATATTTTCTTCAATTTCTTTCTTCAGTGTCTTATAAGTTTCTAAATACAGGTCTTTTATATTCTTGGTTAGGTTTATTCTTAGGTATTTTATTCTTTTTGAACAATTATATAGAAGATTGTTTTCTTAATGTCCTTTCCTCTTAGTTTGTTATTGGCAAATAAAATACAACTGATTTCTGGATATTAATTTTGTATCCTATTTGATGAATTCATTGATCAATTCTAGTAATTTCTTGGTGGAATCTTTGGGATTCTCTATGTACAGTATCATGTAATCTACAAATGAAGACAGTTCTATTCTTTTCAAATTTGGATGCCTTTTATTTCTTTTTCTTCCCTGATTGCTGTGGGTAGGGCTTTCAGTACAACGTTGAATGTGAGAGATGAAACTAGGCATTGCTGTCTTGTTCCCAATCTTAAACACTTATAGTTTTTACCAGTTGAGTATGGTGCTGGCCATTGGTTTGTCATATGTGGCCTTTATTAGGTCCAGGAATGTTCCCTCTATTTCCACTTTGCTGAGAATTTTTATCATAAATGGGTGCTAGATTTTATTCAATAAATGGTTTTGGGAAAATTGTACAGATACCTGCAGAAAAAGGAAGCTAGACTACCTTCTTACATCACACACAAGAATAAATTCAAAATGGATTAAAGACATAAATATTAGACCTTGAAACCATAAAATCCTAGAAGAAAACAGCAAAATCTCGGACATACCTTGTAGCAATATTTTATCAGATATATGTCCCCAGGCAAAGGAAACAAAAGAAAAAAATAACTAATGGACTACATCAAACTGAAATTTTTGCACAGCAAGGAAGCCATCAACAAAATAAAAAGACAGCCCAAAGAATGGGAGAATATATTTGTTGATATAGCTGATAAAGGATTAATATCCAAAATTTATAAAGAACTTACAAAACTCAACGCCAAAAACAAACAAAAAAAAAAACAAAAATCCACTTATAAAAAGGGCAAAGGACCTGAATAAATACTTCTCCAAAGAGGACATACAGATGGCCAATAGACATATGAAAAGAGGCTCAAAGTCACTAGTCATCAGAGAAATGCAAATTAAAACCAAAATGAGATATCATCTCACACCTGTCAGAATGGCTGTCATCAATAAGTCAACAAACAAGTGCTGGTGAATGTGTGAAAGATGGGAACAGTTTTGCACTATTGGTGGAAATGCAGCAAGTGCAACCACTGTGGAAAGCAGTATGGAAATACCTCAAAAAATTAAAAATGGAACTGCCTTATGACCCAGTGATCCAACTTCTGGCAATATATTAAAAGAAACCCAAAATACTTACTTGAAAGAACATAAGCACCCCTTTGTTCATTGCAGCATTATTTACAACAGCCAAGATATGGAATCAGCCTAGGTGTCCATCAGTAGATAAGTGAATAAACAATAATAGGACATTTACACAATGGACGACTACTCAGCCATGAAAGAGAAGAAAGTTTTCTCCTTTGCAATAGTATGTATGGACTTAGAGAACATTATGCTGAGTGAAATGAGACAGTCAGAGAAAGACAAACACCATATGATTTCACTCATACGTGGAGTCTAATGAACAAACTGAACTAACAAGCAAAACACAGACAGACTCATAGATAGAGAGCAGGATGACAGCTAAGGAAGGCTAGGAAGTGGAAGAATGCAGTGAAAAGGAAAAAGTGTTCATGGACATGAACAATAGTATTGTGATTTCTGGGGGTGGGGTCGGGGGTATAAGGGGACTGAATGGTGATGGAAAAAATTAAAAAAAAATTTAAAAATGCCAACAATAGCTTGTAAAACTGGGAATGCTTAAAGACTTCTGAATTCATAATGAAACATCATCTTTCAATTAATGCGCTGCTACAAGAGACACAAAACACCTGCCCTCTTTGCAGATTCCACACACACCAGGACTTGTTGAATGCCTCGATACCACAGTGCTTAAAGCTGAAAATGTCACCATGATTTCAAAGGGAATTCTTTATGGTTAGCAACTAATATAAATAATTGATTCCCATGTCAGCTTAAAATTACCTAGCTTTGTCAGTTCAGCGCCATTGTTAATGTAGTTTTAATGTTTCTGGGTTTTTTTATTATTACTTAATATAGTCAATACACATAAATAACAAAACCTATTTGCAAATGAAACATTTCCCAATCAATATTTTAGATATACCTGATTAAGATAGAAGTATGCTTCTCGATTTTAAGAATTTTCTCAGTGGTTTTGATGATTTCAATGTGAGAATATTTAATGTCATGTAAACATAGACTGTTTTTTGCCAGAAATCGTTGTTGTAAATCAATGGAAGAACTGACATCGGTTTTCCATGTAAGATATTGAGTCACAATGACGCTATATAGATAAAACCCTCCAAACAATGAAGCAAGTTCATAGTAAATAGAATATAGAAGGGTTTAATTTATCATGATCGCTATTAATTAGCATTGGATTCCTGTTTATTTTAATAGGAAAGTTTATGATATATTTTTTCTCTCAAATTCTCAGTTTCATTGACAAATACAAATAGGTGATATTTGAATATTTTATAAGATACTATATATAATATAGTAATAATATAATCTGATATATAGTATATACTATATAATTGTATATATTATATAGAATTATTATAATATTGTATATACTATATACTATAATTATTTTATATATATATATAAATATAGTGTGTGTGTGTGTGTGTGTACATCAGAATCAAGAGATGTAGTAAGATTATATCGCCCAGGCAAACTTGAAGTTCTTCAAGTAAAAACTTGAAACTGCCCAAAGTTATAGAAACTGCCCAAAGATTAGCATCTAGTTTTGTGTTTGCTTATACTTCAGACTGTTTTAGTCTTGCCATGCAATGCTGCCTCTCCAAAATCCTAGTGTGTTGCTTAAATAGGTATCATCTGCATATTTAAACACAAATTCTCTAAAATCATAAGAATACTTGTTTAGAAATTTTGAAGAGAGATCTGTAATTTGAAGAATATTTAATTGCTATTTATCACGTGCTAGACAGTAACACTGAAAAAACGTGTTCTTCATGCTTCATGCAGTGCTTTAACACATTTCACCTTATTTATCATTAAAGCTATATAAGTCCCATCATTCCCTATTTTACATATAAGGAGTGCAACTGAAGATAGTGCCCCCTTTAAGATCTCACAGTTTGATAAGTGATAGAGCTGCAATCAATCCTTTCCACACCTGCCTGAGCCTTCCACATTTCATTGTAATCAGAAGCACTGATGCTCCCCACCTGTGGTTTTAGGGCAGTCCCATTATTTGAACCTAAATGATAGAAACAATGTACATAATTATGTTCTTTTCCTAGTTCCTTCTCATCTAACTAACTGTAAAATTAACTAGACCTACAAGCCAAGAGAGCACAACCCAGTTCTTAGCTGCTTGGTCCATAATACCATCTCCAAGCCTCCTTCCTGGCTTCAGAGCTAGCATGTAAAGGTGAGAGCTGGATTCCTGGATGACCTCAAAACGATGAACTAATAAATCCTATTGCACTTTTTTCATGTTGGCCCAGTTCAGATGACTAGTTTTCCAGCCTGAGTCATCTCTTTAGAGTTAGTTACTTTCATTAGGATTCTAAATATTCTTCTTGAGTACAAAGTCCTGAGAGAAGCCCAGATTCTTGTTGGTAGCGATACTATTAACCTGCTGCCTCCCCTACTTCTACTTTTACCTTTTCCAATACTACTACTACTCACTTAATAATATTAAAGTCCTCTTAGTTCTTGCTATCACCCATTTCCATAACATATACCCCTGTTCCCAACCAAATGGCTACATTTTTATGCAAATTAATTGAAATTTTGCTGCTTCCTGAATCCACAAAACTTATCATTATTTGTAGTTTCCAGTACTGGCTTTAGAAGCCCTGCTGACTGAGAGAATTGACAGTTTCTTATATTATGACAGGTTGCCACAGTCTCTAGACACAGCAACATAATGCCTGACTACCTGAAGTCATGAGTCCTTAGAAAATCAGGCCTTTAAGACACTTACCTACCTCACCAAAAATGTACGAAAATCCAGCTACAAACAAAAAGACACTATATCTAGGATCTGAGGTTTTCAAGAGAAATCATAGACCAACCCTATCCTCCCCCTACGCTACACTGATGCACCAGCTGTTTCTATGTGCTCACTCTGCAATGGCAACACTGGCTGTGCCGTGGGTATCTTGGTCTCTGCTTCTCTAGACTGTTCTGCTGTTTTTCATTCATGTTCAGAACTTGTCTTCCTCCCAGTTCTATGTGCTCAGAATGGCTTAAAATGAACCACAGTCTGGTTTGGTTAGTTGTAACATTGTCTGAATCCATTTGTATTATCTGTTAACTAGATCGATTCACATCCCACATTATCCCTCCCTTTATGTTTCATTTTTTATTCCTAAACATCATGAAAATTCATTAAAAAAACTTCTCTGAAATTTAGGTATACAGTATTCATAAATTTGTCCTGATTTTTAGCTTCGCAAGATTGCCAAATGGGAAAAATTAAAGAAGAAAAACACCTTATTTTTGCCAGGAATACCCGAACAAGACTTACTTGTTGCCTTGAAAGGAGATCACAAAAGTCATTTTGTTATATTTTATTCGCAGTGACTCTATTCTGGCTCTGCATGGTTGTTACTTGTCATTAGACAGTCCTTAAAAATTGGTTCTGGCCCTGGCCAGTTTATTCAGTTTGTAAGAGCGTCATCCTGATATGCCAAGAGTTCAGGTTCTCCCAGGTCAGCACACATTCAAGAATCAACCAGTGACTGCATGAACAAGTGGAACAACAAGTTTCTCTCTCTCTCAAATTAATATATAGAAATAAAATAAAAATTCATTCTGGATTTCATGAAATAACATTAAGTTCACTGTTTATAAAATAGTCTATTTCTTTTCCTCTCCTCTTCTTATTTTATAAATTATTAATTCTTATTTTACTACTATTAGTTGGAGAAATATTTACTAGTATTTTAGTTCTCTTTTGGCTCTCTAAAATTTCAAATATCAATTACAGTGGTCTGAATGTCTCTTGGGCAAACTCCTTCATTGTTTTGGAATACTTTATCTGAGCCAGAAGAGCTGAACTTATTCAGAGACTATTAGAATCTTTTCACCTACATTGAACTTGAATCCCTCTCGACAACATTCATTCTACCCTTTTAGTTCCTAACATGTTCACAATGACAGAGAAGACAAGTGAAAGAGGGTTGAGTGGTTTTGCCTTCTCTGCTACTTACCAACATCCAGTTACTAACTCCAGGGAGCATACCCATCCCATCTTTCTTGTATGGATACGATTTAAGAGTCACTTAACTTTATTATATGCTTTATGCCAGGATACCATGCAAAAATTTAACAGCCTTGAACCTTCACCATCTTGGGACATTTTTTCCAGTCAGGTCCTGTCTTATTTTCTATGTTGGCTCTATGTTCTTCACAACTCCCTTACAGAACCTTTTCTCAATTGATGATTTCTACTTTATGTATTCCGGCACTTGATGCCCAAGCATAAAAAGTATCATATTTTAAAGCTAAGTTATGAGTAAGGAGTTACGTTGGAGAGCATTGCCTGGTTCTGCAAGATAGCTAAGAGGAGCACTGACTCCTCCAGACTCAGTTCTTAGCAGGGAGTGTGGGAGTAGGAGGCAGGTTTGACAAAGTGGGGGCCGGGGAATGAGGGTTAAGGGGAAATGGAACAGAAGCTTTAAGGAATAGAGATTTTATGAGTCTGATAGAAGAAATATGAAAATTATAAGAAAGTATATGAGATATACATACATATGTGTGTATTTGCGTGTATATATCTGTAGATACATATAGGCACAAATTTAAATATTTTAATACATACATTAATAAACTATATTATAGATATATCTATCCATGTATGTAGATATAGATGCAAATTTATACTTTCTATGTATCTATGTAATAAATACCTTGATAGATTTTTCTTTATTAACCAAGAAGAAAACTTATTTTCCTATTCAAATTGCTCATTTTCACATTAATTTTTAAGCAAAGACAGTGTGATTTTTTTTTGAAATATTAACTGCTAATAAGTAAAACAATATTTCTATTGCTTTCTTATTACAATTAAAGTGCTCCTTTTATGCGAGTAAACATGTGGGTAAAACATTTCATCCCTCACATTGTAAGTTTTATATTAGATTTTCTATTGTAATGTGTTCTAAAATCATTAGAGAAGGTATTTTGGTAGACGCTGGAAACTTATTTTCATTTCATCCATAAATATATAACTATATCCACAAGTAAATATTTTATGTGTTATATTTTAACTATGCATATAAATCAATGGATTATAAATAAAATATCTAAGCATATGATGATACCATATGCAGTTTTTCTTGTATATTTTAGATTTTATTTTACTATCAGTCATAACTATTGAATACATATCAATTTAAACATTTTTCAGTTTTTTCATAGATAATTTATTTTTTTGTAAAAAGTAAATGTAATATTTAACAGTCAGTTCCAATACTGATATTGTCTAAAATTAAACCACATTTTGTTAAAAAAAAAAAAACATTCTCAGTTTAATCAGAAATTAATACTTTTGTGAATTCTTAAAACTGTGTAATCCAGTTGTGGGCTGGAGGTTTAGAATCACATAAGCATAATTAAAATAAGTGCCACTCTGTCATGGCTGTTGGTTTCTGCTGCAGGGAAGAACTCTGCTGCCTTTGCTGGGTGCATATTTGCATTGTCTCAGCTGTCATTAGGTTCTAGTTTACAGTTACAAACTAAACAATTGCCTGATTTAGTAAAATTGAAACTGTTCTTTTAGATCATTTTAATAATTAGGATATTAGAGATCTACCAATCCTGAAACCAAAATTTACTTGGGCAGTAAATTTACTGGAAAACTAGAACTTTAAGCTATTTTAGTAGTCATAACCCTCAGGTGAACAATTGCCTTTAGAAAGTGCTGTGTTTTGTTTTTGTTGTTGTTGCTTTTAAAACAACTTTCAGAAAGTTAAATCCTCTTTCTGGTTTTTGAGGTACTCATATTTCTTAGCTACCAGTGTAAGTTCTTTGCTACAGTGTTTTGAGGGCATGCTAGTAAATGAAGAACCTTCATTGGCCATTATTCAGTCTGAATGGCCATTCGTTGCAGGAATATTATGGATATAATTCTCGTTTGGGGCAAGAAGTTGAATTATAGGAGCTCCAACACCTAAGAGTCTATATAACTGTGATGTTCTTTAATATATGTGAAGAGAAAGTAAAGGTCAGTATATTTGGGGAAGGTGTTAAAATATAGAAAGCTAGAAGCAGAAATTAATATAATTTAATAATGATCATCATTATGTGCCCCATGCTGTTTATAATTGTTTTAGTTTTAGAATGCAGTTTTTGAGACTGGCTTCTTAAGGAGTGCAATTCTATTCTTAATCAGATTCTGCCTAAAGGGGACAGAGAAAAAGTATCATTTCCACAGTTCCTGTGTGCTCAGGAAGACTTCCTGCTTCTGTTCCTTGATACAAAGTCAAGAAACAGACTGAGCTGCTTGCTTTTTTTTTTAACCTTAAACTCTGTCACTAAACCTCAGATGGTTCTAAAGATGTCCAACTTATTATGATTCTAAAAATTCTTTTATCTCTGCAGGTTTAAGTCCGTGCACCCTGGGGTAGAGAGAATCGAGCTCATTCTGTTGTTCATCCCAGGTAAATATAAAAAGCGGGAACTTCTGTTTCACACTCAACAATTAGCTATTTTTCTATCTTTACTACTGTGAGTATAATTGGATTTGAATGAACTGGATAAATATAAGAGCAGACTATATGGAGTGGCTGAAAAATTCAATAACCTGAATCCAATGTAAGCATTGTAAATATATACTTTGTTAAAAAATAAAAAAATTAAGAAATATATAATAATCAAACCCACATTAATAACAACATTCCCTGTTAACCTTTACCTCATGACTCAATATATATATCTCAAAACTATAAACCTATAGAATTTTAATTGAAATATTTTCTGTGGTTTTTATATATTTTGACCCTTTTTGAAAAAACTTAGCTTATTTACTAACATGTAAGCACTTCATACATGATTATTGACTGAGGTTATTGAAAGAATGAATGAAATAGAAAATTGGTAAAACTATAAAATCTAACTGATTTTAAATAGAGTTCAAGCTATTTTAAATAAATCCAAGTTAAAAAAAAAGTGATAGCTCAGCATACTAATCTTTCCTACTGTTTAAAGAGAGGCCTGTTTTTCTGTATAAGAAAAATCTACTCATCCTTGAAATTCCATGCCCTGTGTCTAAATTATTTCACCCCTAACAATTCCTTTTTTTTCTCAATGTGTAAAATTGCTCAAGATGCTTTATTTTTAACTACAACATCAAAAATAAAAGTGTTTCCCCTTCTCCCATCCTTCTGACTGCAATCTAACTCCTTTGTCTAGTTAAGCTTTTTATCTGACTTTTCTTCATAACATCATTGGAACTGACTTGTTGAAGTACATAAATGTCTTATCATTGCCAAAGCAAGAAATACATTTTTTTCCCAGTGGTACTTGAGATTGAAGCTCACTCTCATTTTCTGCACTATTATCATCTGTATTTCCTAATGCCATGATGTCATTTTTCTTCCCTTTCCAGAGTTCTTTTCTCACTATACATGTTTAATTTGTTTCTACTCTAAGTTTTCCCTCTTTCCTTTGCTCTCTTTTCATTCAGTCTTTTCATTTACACTCTTCCTTCGCCCACCCCACTTCGCCCACATCCACACAGCCCAACTCTCCCCTTGACTCTGGCCATCACCACACTGTTGTCTGTGTTTATGGGTCACACATATGTGGTCTTTGGCTGATCCCTTCACCTTCTTTCATCCAGTCCCCCCCACCCCTCCCCTCTAAGAGTTGTCTGTTCCATGTATCCATGACTCTGTTTCTATTTCATTCACAAGTTATATTGTTGACTAGATTTCACATATAAATGAGATCATATGGTATTTATCTTTCACTAACTGGCATGTTTCACTTAGCATAATAATCTCCATGTCCATCCAGGATGACACAACAGGTAAGAGTTTCTTCTTTTATATGGTCATTCCCTTATTTAAATGTACCACAGCTTTTTTATCCACTCATCTACGGATGGGCACTTGGACTGTTTTCAGATCTTGGCTATTTTAAATAATACTGCTGTGAATGTAGTGGTGTATATTCTTTTGAATTGGTGTTTCAGTATTCTTGGGATTTATTCAAAACAGCCTGGTATTGGCATAAGAACAGACATATAGATCAATGGAACCAATCAGAGAGCCCAAAAATAAACCCACACATTTTTTTATGGTCAATTCATACTTGACAAAAGAGGCAAGATCATGCAATGGACTGAAGGCAATCCCTTCAATAAATGGTGTTGGGAAAATTGTGTGGGTATATGCAAAAAAAATGAATCTAGATCACCAACTTACACCATACAAAAGAATCAACTCAAAATGGTTTAAAAAACTTACTTATAAATGTAAGTCATAAAACCATAAAAATCCTAGAAGAAAACATAGGCAGTAAAATTTCAGATATCTTGTGTAGCAATGTTTTTGGCAATATATTTTCCAGGGCAAGGGAAACTAAGGAAACACAAACGAATGGGACTATATCAAATTAAAAAAACTTCTGTACAGTTAAATTATCAACAAAATAAAAAAGAAACCCACTCTACGGGAAAACATATTTGTCTTTTACATGCTTATTGGAAGAGCTCCTGTTATTCATAACTTCAGTCACTGATGAACAGTATTTCTAATCTTCACTTCCAAGTAAGCCTCTCACTTGAACTCAGGTGTTGTATTTCTCTCCCCTTAATGGATATCTCTCTATATAATGTTTAGCATCTCAAGTTTTTGCCTCAGAATGAATTCATAGCCCTTTAACACCTTCTTGGGTAAATCCTCCTTTCACTTTTATGGTCACATTAATGTAGGTACTCCTCTAAATTCATATTCCTCTCCTCATTATTAGAACACAGTTAAAAATATATGTTTCAGCAATATGTTATTGCTTTTAGGTATGACCATAGGCTGAGGTCCAACAAATGTAATATGTTCTATTTACACATATGTCTCAATTTGTCCACCACCCAATGATCCTTTATCTAATTTTTTTTCTTTCCACTGGAAGAAACCTTGTGACAAACTTGATTGTTATAAATTGTAACTTTGGAAAATATCTGTCAGTTGAATGACCTGAATGTCCCTGTTGAAGAGCTGCTGCACATAATTCCATTTTATAAGAAAGAAATAATCTATTTAGTTATACTATTAATCATTTATAGGACTCTGTAAATTGGAATATCTTAAAAATTAGAGATAGCCAAACCCAAACTTGCATGTCATTAAAGACCTCTGCCTCTCTCTGATTTAATTAGTGATATAGATATAGGCACACATGTCCATGAGCTCATTCACACATCTGTCCATCTATCCATCCTGTTTCTCCCTTTAAATCTCCACCATCACTTAATACAAGTCTCCATCTTTTCTTATCTAAATGTTCTTAATGAACTCTTACTGGTCTTCCTGAATAGATTTTCATCCCTTTTTATTCTGCATCTCCCATGTGTTCAAAATAATGTTTTTGTAAATAAATGCTTAATATTAATCTCAATTTCATTACTCTTTTATTCATTTATTAAATAGTTATTGAGTACTGAGATGTATGCATTTCTACTTAGATTGCCATATAAATGAGCATAACTGCTAAGTTTAAGAAACCTATTTTAATGAGAGAATTAAACATATAAAAATAGAAAAATGCAGACACTCTCCCCTTGTGCATAGGATAAAATCCAAACTCTTTGGCGTGGCACAAAAGGACTTAGTGAAATTTTAGAAGTTATTAAACAGATGCTTTAAAGAGAATTTGAGAGAAAAGCAATGATCATTAAGAGCCAGCATGGGCTCACAAAGAATAACTTCTTTTTTGATAGAGTTGCTAGACTGGTAAATTAGATGAATTTTATAGACAAACTTTGTTGATTTCAGCAAAGCTATGTTTGTTCTCAGTAATGTTCTTTTAGTGACATCCTTAAAACACTATAGGGTAATATTAGTTGTAAGGCAAAATATTAGAATGCCAGTTGATAGATACATAACAATGAAAGGTCTTCAGATATTTTTACCAAATTCTACCTGATTCTTTTAAAATTATAAAAGCAAACTAATACAATTTTAAATAAAAAACTGATTAAAATGACTTAAGTGATTAAATGCATTAAATGGAATAGCCAAAATTCAAATTAACAAAAGAAGATAAAGATATAAATATATTTATTGCAAAACTTCATGCCAGGCGATGTGCTAGAAAATTAAAGTATAAATTGTTTTTTCTCCTTTTTAATGGACTTAAGAATTAGATATTATTGTGCATCCATTTTATAGATAAATAGTTCCAACTTCCCGCAAGTTAGAAATCTTGACTGAAGCCAGTCATCCATTAAAAACAGTAAAACTAGTTTTGGGACATAGCCTTCTTTCTTAAAAGAGCTCTTACCATCCCCAGCTCTATTTTCGGTTGATATTTAATGGAAACAAGTTTTAAATTATACACTTTATGTGTTTATTCAAGTAATTTGTGTCACCAGCAGTGTTCCAGAAATATGATTTCACAACAGTCAGACAAAAAAATAAAATGATAGCCACATTAAGTGACTGTAACTTCAAATTGTGGATATCAGAATCCATTAGGAAATCTTCAATTATGTGTAATTGAAAACCCACCTCACCCTGGCTTAAATTAAAACAAAATCTATTATCTCAACTAAAATAAAATCTGTAAGACCAGGTGTCATAAATGGCTAGTGTTGTTCCCAAGGTCTTGGCTCCTTTCTATCACTTCTACCACTTTTCTTTGTCCTCCAAGCTCAGCATTTGACCTTTTCCTTACCTCTTCTCAGGTAAAAGTGTGATGCAGACCTCAGCTCGTGCAGTCCAAGGCATTGTTGCTGAGACGAGACATATTCACACAGACTACCAAATCCTGTGGAGGACAAGGGACAGCAGGGCCACTCTCTCAAGGGGAGAGTGCCCAGCCCTTGCCTTGACAGGCTTTTATTGCTTTTCTGGGCACATTACATTGAGGACGGTCCTCATTTACTATGCACAGGTTTGCTTTAGGTGGTTACCTTTCACAGCAAACAAAGGAAAGGATGTTGCTAATTACATCAAAAAAGGAAGGATATTTGCAAGTATAAAAGGAAAAGTGGTTGAACTGGTTACACTACTCCTTGGAAGGTTCAGCATAGATTTTAGGAAGTTACTTTAAAGATATGCAGTAAACATTTGTTGCTTCAATTCAGGGTGAGGGAGTTTTAGCAGAAAGCAAGCAGCAAAGCAGCCTAGGTACAATGCAGGCCTGATTTCCCACAGAAGAACCTATCCGTGGGTGTGGGTCCTGTGTACTGGACCTCACTTTCCACTGGCCTTTCTGAGTGGGAGCTGGGCCCACACCACGAACAGTCTCCTATATTTCCCCCTCTTGTTTGTAGTTAGGACTGCTATAGATCCCACAAAGCTTTCTACTTGCTGGTCTCTCACACAACCCTGGGAAAATAATTTGTAAATGCGTCAAAGTACACAGAGCATTATTATAATCAGTAGGCAACCATCGGCTCCAAAGACCATCATTCTCAGATTAAGCCCATCAATCATTGTCAGGCAGTAATGATCAAATAATAGATAACATTCAAAGAACTATGAGGGCTTATTTAGAGTCAGGGTCAAATAGCTAACGGGCCATAAAACTTTGGGGAAACAAACTCATTTCAGGCTTGGACCCTTATCATTTAAATTGAGGTTATTAGCAAAGCAGGTTTCACAGGATTTTATGCATTCTTTCTTAGGCCTGACTGTCCCGGGTAACCCGCCCTTTCCAGCACAGGGCCACACCCACTTCTGTCCTTGTTTTTGACTTAGATTGAGCAGAAGTAAGGCAGCCAAGAGATTAGGAGACTTCTTGAAGACAGAATGAGGACTTAGGCTATGTCAAAGCCAAGGGGCGAGGGTCCATCACCCCCTTTTTCTATAGCCCCCCAAGTCCTTCTCTGAGGGCCCCCTCATGACCATGCCTGTCTTATGTTGTTCCTCCCTTGAGGAATCTTCCTGTCATTGACTAACTGGTCATGCACTGGGGGCTAAGCAGGGTGAAGTACAGTGGGCAGAGGCGGTGCTCCTGCCAGGGAGATAAGCTTCATCTCCTCAGTGGCTGAGGGTCCCAAAGTCTCTCACTCAGCCTTAGCCATGGGGGTTTACAGCTTCTGAAACCAGGCGGGGAAGTTCCCAACAAAGGTTATTGGAGGGATTTCAGGCATAGCTTCAGGTAGTTCTAGGCATTCTTTATTTTTTTTTAAACAAACAGATAAACATATTTTAGTTTATTATTCTATGGGAAGAAGAATAATTTTTCTGAAGACCAAGTAGATCAGAAGTAGCTCAAATGCTCACCCTTAAGCCACAAACATGTAGAATTAGATCATAGTTATCTTAAATCACATATGATTTGCTCCTGGAACTGGAGATGGGGTTACCCAGCCTTAAGTTTTTCTAAGGGAATGGAGAATATCTAAACAAAATTAATCTATCTACAAAGAAAAAGGCAAACTGGATGTTTGACAATTAAAAATGTTTACTACAATACCATATATATTGTGTTGGCCAAAAAGTCCATTTAGTTTTTTTCTATAAAATAAAAGATAGATTTTTCATTTTCACCGATCACTTTATTGATTTGGATATTTTGAGTATGTCATCTATCTCCTGTTACTGGCTTCTAGTGTGTAGAGTATATGCACTACCCTGCTGCTAAAAATCTGTGTAAGACAGCCCTACAGAAAAAAAAAAAAAAAAAAAGTTTGGCTAAAATATCAATAGTACCAAGAAACTTCACAAACCACTTTTCACACATTTGATCAGTCACAGCACCTTCTCCATACACTGCACACATCTTTTTGAGTATTTCAGTTGTGTTTCTACCTTTCTTGAAATAATAAAGCATAATATGCTAAAAATGTTGCTTATTTTCTTCCATATTCAATATTAAATTGGCTAAAAATTCACCAGTTTTGATATATTTTTTGTTTTTAATGCATGCTGATATGACAGCTGTCATAAATCAAACTAACAAATTGTTTTAAAAGAAGTTAAAGACAACTAAGCACTCCTAGAGCCATCATACAGAAAAAACTAAATGAACTTTTTGGTCAACCCAATATAAATTACTTCTCAAATACATTCAGTTTCATGCTCTATTGACATAGGTGGTCTTTGATTGTAAACTAAATACTGTGAGGTGTTTATAATTAATGAACTGTCTTTGTTTTCACCTAATGCCTAATCAATATATTTTTGAGATTTATCCCCAGAAATCCACTTAATCAAATACATAAATGAGCATTATAGAAGTGACAGTTGATTGTGAAAAAATTGATTCTGGGGGAAAGGGAATGGGTAATGTTAAGTTAATGTAAATAAATTTCCTGATAATTAAAAATTCACTTTATAAGTCATAATAAATAAGCACAACTTACTTTATTATTAATGTTATTGCTTTCATTGTTTCACAACTGTCCTTCTTAGCCATTAACCCCCCCAGGACTCTACCCTTTTTAAACATCTTCTCCCGAGAGTTCTGAAATTTTCTTCAGTATGTTGACAATTTCTACGTACTAAACATTGGTATGAAACTTAATATTGCTTACCAAAATTCTAGTTCTAAAATGAACAACCCTCCTTTAAAAGTTGTTTATCCACTTTCCTCATTACTTAAATGTATGTACCACTCAACACCACCACTCAGTATTTCTTTTCAAAGTTTCCTCCAAATACATGAGGTATTGTTTCAAGGAGGAAATCTGAGGAGAAAGCATTTTGAGGGCATCTTGTATATTCCAGTACACTTCAGTGGGACTATTCTCATGACTGGACACTACCATTTTAAAATACAACATCTACATCAATGAGGCTTGTGAAAACTACTGCTATGAAAAACAAGAAAAATTCTGAAGATGAAATGAACAATAAAAATAAATAAAAATTATTTTCAAATAGTATTTGAAGAACGTGCAATCCTATGATACAGTATTAATTTAATGTGCAATATTACTATTATTTCCATTTTATATATGCAAAAACAAAGGCTTAGAACAGTTAACATCATATGGGAGATTGCACAGCTGGTTAATGACAGATCAGGTATTTCAACCCTCATCTAATAACAGCATACACATTTTTAATCACTAGGCTGCCTGAAGAGCCTTATCTGACACATTGTTCCTTCAGTAAATTTAGTGTGAAAGGCAGCTTCAAGGATATGAAGTGCTGTGATGAGTTGTTATAGACATTTCAAAATTTATAATAAACCTAATATTCTTCTTTTTTCTGAACACATGGTCAAAGCATCCACTTGCACTTCACATAGTAAATATTCAGCATGAATTTATTATAGAAAAACTATTTCTATAATTAATATTAATTATAAATGTATATATATATAGTATTAACATTGTAGCAATAACTCTATCATAAAATAAGAAAGTATTTTAAGTCACATTGTAACAAGTTTGTTTATTGTGAGTAAAATCTGAAAACTATAAAGCTTGTATATCAATACACATATTATTGAACCTATGCAGTTTGGATTTTTATTTAATTTCCAATCTCCTCAGGTTTTTGCCCCTACTCAAGAAATTATTCAAATTTACCTTGTCTCTATTTCAACCCCAGAGTGTACCGCACATGTTAATACATAATTTAAATTAATAATTTATTATACACTTGCCTTGTGAAAAAGAATAAAAAAATTTTCAGTTACAACAAAGTGAAATGATTAGAGCTAAAATGCACTTCTATTTCCCCTGGCTCTCAGTAATATAAAGAGCAGACACCTTGAAAGAAATTAGCCAACTTCTTCTCTTTCTTTCTCTTCTAGTAAATAGCTTGCTTAGAACAAAATCTGCATTATTTGCACCTCTCAGAACATCTGTTTCACATGAATCTGATTATTAAATGGTATATTTGGTTGTCAGGCTCTTCTAGTATTTGGAGATGAAACCAGAGTATCAAAAGCTTTTATGCTCAAAGAAAAGAGGTGAATTAGATGTTTGTTGATGTTATTGGATATTATTATACCTTTCTCCCCAGCATTTTTCTCTGATACTATCTTCAGAAATGGAGCTCACCTTTCCACATCATAACTAGAGCTACAAAAAACATGCAGATGAGAAATAATTGTAAAATGTATAAAATTTTCTAGATGAGACAATGGACAAGAGTTTTGAGACTTTAGAGAAACTGGTAGCAAGAACAAAGAGAAGGAATAAGGAGAAATTAAAAGTGAGGAAACATGAATGTAGGTCTCATCCTGGAAACCTAAGTCGTTAGTCTCTCTAGGTGTACAATCAAACAAAGTGGAACCAGGCCTTATTTGTCTACTCATCCTTGCCCAGGCTTGTACAATTTCTGTAAATTCCAGGATGCCTAGAGAAATCAATATTTCAACTTGTATTAGTGTCCACTAATTAAATTAAAATGATCTTTCCAAACCTGAGAAATAAGCAAAAGTATGTGAATTGATATTTTTTAATTATATTTGAGAATTGCTTTGAGGGAAAAAAGAAAAAGAAATTTGTCACTGGCATCTCTACTAATTAGCCCCTGACACTATTAGTAATGAAATTTTATTGCTCAGTATGTCCAATCAACAGCCTCTGTTGCATTGCTTATCATTTGTTGCTTACTACAACTGATGAAAAACCACAGGTTCATTGTTTATTATTTCTGATTAATGATCCACACCTGGCATCCTCAGACAATATATCCTACCAGCTAGGTTAACTCATATGATGGTACAGGTAGGATATTTTTTTTTAAGATTTTTTGAAAAGATTTTATTTATTTATTTTTAGAGAGGGGAAGGGAGGAGAAAGAGAGGGAGAGAAGCATCAATGTGTGGTTGCCTCTCACGCACCCTCTATTGGGGACCTGGCCCACAACCCAGGCATGTGCCCTGACTGAGAATTGTACCAGTGACTCTTTGGTTTGCAACCTGCACTTAATCCACTGAGATACACCAGCCAGGGCAATTTTTTAAAGATTTTATTCATTTATTTTTAGAGAGTAGGAAAGGGAGTGGGAAAGAAAGGGAAACATCAATGTGTGGTTGCTTGTCACACACCACCTACTGGGGACTTGGCCTGCAACCAAGGCATGTGCCCAGACCGGGAATCAAACCAGCAACCCTTTGTTTCGAAGTCTGGCACTCAGTCCACTGAGCTATGCCAGCCAGGGCTAGGATAATTTTTTTATTCTGCAATGTAAACCAAGTAGCCTGGAACTATCCTTGTAATCTTATGCAAACAATTTACTTCACAGCTTCATAAGTTCTTTCCCCACAAATTTTTGTTAAATCATTTCTCAATTTAGTCTTCTTGCTCATTCCATTGTTAGTAAAATTTTCACACAAGCTTAAAATCAATTTCTTTAAGACATTTGGTTTAGTAGGTAGATAAGCTTCACTTCCTTGCATAACCAAAAGGATAAAACCAATTAAAAAAGCAAAAAACAAGCAGAACTGCTAGAAAATCATACTGCATGGAAGTCTGACAACCAAGGAGTTAAAAAATACATTCATTCAGCTCGGTAGGAGGGGCAGAGAAAGGAAGCTCAGGATGCACACAAAGTGGCTGGTGGACCCAGTGGACAAGGCAATGGCTGGTGGACCAGAATATCCCACATTTGTGTGCAGATAAACTGTGAGGAACAGCCCACACAACTCAGGTTTCCAGAATGGGAAACTAAGGCCTGAAAACCTCTGGTTGTAAAAACTTGTGGGGGTTGCGGCAGTGGGAGAAACTCCCAGTCTCACAGGAGAGTATGGTGGAGGCACCCACAAGATCCTACATGTACAACCCCACCCACCCAGGAATCAGCATCTGAAAGGGCACAATCCATGGAAGTGACTGAAAATGGGGCGAGAACCAAGCAACTGGCATTATTCCCTCTCTGACCCCACCAACATACAGTACCACGAGCACCAACATGAGTTGCCTTACCCTGGAGAATACCTGAAGCTCTGCCCCTTATAACATAACAGGTACATCAAGACAAATAAATATGACCCAAATGAAAGAGTAGATCAAAACTCCAGAAAAAGGCCATCATAAACAAACCAACAAATAAGTATTGGAGAGGATGTGGAGAAAAGGGAACCCTAATGCACTGCTGGTGGGAATGCAGCCTGGTGCACCCATTGTGGAAAACAGTATGGAATTTCCTCATAAAACTAAAAATGGAACTGTCTTTTGACCCAGCAATTTTACTGCTGGGATTATATCCTAAGAGCTCTGAAACACCAATCCAAAAGAACCTATGCACCCCAGTGTTCACAGCAGCACAATTTACAATAGCCAAGTGGTGGAAGCAACCTAAGTGCCCATCAGTAAATGAGTGGATCAAAAAACTTTGGTACATTTACACAGTGGAATACTATGCAGTAGAGAGAAAGTAGGAGCTCCTACCCTTTACCACCACATGGATGGAACTGGAGAGCATTATGCTAAGTGAAATAAGCCAGGTAAAGGGCAAATACCATATAATCTCACCTTTAACTGGAACATAATCAACAAAAGAAAAAAGCAAGCAAAATATAACCAGAGACATTGAAATTAAGAACAATCTAACAATAATCAGAGGGGAGGGGGGAGGGAACAGTGGGGAAAAGGGTTTTCAGGAACTATTATAAAAGACATATGGACAAAACCAAGGGGGAAGGTGAAAGCAAGGGAAGGAGGTGGGTTTGGCTGGGGTGGGGGGAAGAGGTGAGGGGAAAATACAGACAACTGTAATTGAACAACAATAAAATAAAATAAGAAATACCTCCAGAAAAGCAATAAGCAACAAGGAGATAGCCAACCTGTCAGATGCAGAGTTCAAAACAGTGGTAATCAGGATGCTCACTGAAATTATTGAGTATGGTTGCAAATAAAGGAAGAAAAGAAGTCTATGCAAAATGAAATAAGAAAAATAAGCAGGGAAGCAACAGTGAAGGGAAGGAAACCAGAACTCAAATCAACAATTTGGAACAGAAGGAATAAATATTCAATGGGAACATAATGAAGAAATAAGAATTCAAAAAAATAAGGAGAGGCTTAGGTACCTCTGGGACAACTTTGAACATTATAACATTGAAATCATAGGAGTGGCAGAAGAAGAAGAGGAAGAGCAAGAAATTGAAAATTTTTTTTGAAAAAATAATGAAGGAAAACTTCATTTATTAAAACTGGCAAAAGTACTAGACACACAAGTCCAGGAAGCTCAGAGAGCCACAAAGAAGTGGATCCAAGGAGAAACACACCAAGACACATCATAATTAAATTATCCAAGATTAAAGATAAGGAGAGAATCTTAAAAGCAGCAAGAGAAAAAGAGAGTTTACCTACAAAGGAGTTTATAGGGAACCATTCCATGCATCGTGGGAATTGTAGCTCTGCTTTCACTGTTCAGAAAACCTCAGTGGGACTTGAGTTGGCAAGTAGGCCCCACATGCGTGGACAGGTTTTCCCCCTTGGGTACATCAGACCTACATTTTACCTAGAGATAAGGCTTGCTCTCGCTAAAACTCTTACCCTGGATTAAAGCAGCAAATGCTGATTGCATATCTTCAAAGCGGTTTCCTGAAAGCCTGTGATAAACCCCTCAAGTCCACCCCAACCACTTTTGCCTTTACATTTGCCAAAATCCTTCTTTGATGTGCTCTCCTTTGTTGTCTATCACCTAATGTGAACCTATGCATAGTAAATGAAGACCACCCACAATGTAATGTGCCCAGAAAGACAATAAAAGCCTGTTAAGGCAGGGGTCGGTGTGCTCTCTCTGGGGAGAGTGGCCAAGGCATTCCGAGACGCTCTCTCTGGCCGCTATTGGGCCTGCTCTCTGGTCCGCTCTCTGGCACTTTCTCTGACTCAGAGCGGGGCCATGTAGTCCCCGCGTTTTCTCCCCAGGATTTACGTGTGAATTATTTACAAATCAGCACAGCATACGGATTCTGCAGGACAGGACACACCACGGGAGTTCCCATGAGACTATCAGCTGATTTCTCAAAAGAAAGCTTACAGGCAAGAAAGGGCTGGAAAGAAGTCATGAAAGGGAAGGAACTACATCCAAGATTACTCTATCCAGCAAAGCTATCATTTGGAATGGAAGGGCAGATAAAGTGCTTCTCAGATAAGGTCAAGTTTAAACGAGTTCATCATCACCAAGCCCTTATTATATGAAATATCAAAGAGACTTATCCAAGAAAAGAAAATCAAAAATGACAATAAACTTACAACTATCAACACCTAAACCTAAAAAAAAAAAAAAAAAAGAGCAAACAACTAGAACCGGAACAGAATCACAGAAATGGAGATCACATAGATGGTTATCATTGCAGAGGGGACAGGGGAAGAATGGGGGAAAAGGTACACGGAAGAAGCATAATTGGTAGGCACAAAATAAACAGAGGGGGGGTTGAGAATAGTATAGGAAATAGAAAAGCCAAAGAACTTATATGTATGACCCATGGACATGAACTAAGGGGGAAGGAATGCTAGAGGGAGGTAGGGTACAGGACAGAGGGTAATAAAGGTGAGAAAAAAGTTGGACAACTGTAATAGTATAATTAATAAAATATACTTTAAAAAGACATTTGGTTTAATAAAGGGTATTATGTATGGATCCATGCAGAATAACTCCAGGACAGTTTTCCAGGGTTCAACAGAAGGGGCATTGGTTACTTCAGTAAAGATTCAAGAGCAAACAGAAACCACCTGCAAATTGACCATATATCTGTCAAGCCTAACAAGAAGGCTTGTCTGCTTCTGTACAGACATTCCATGGAGCTGGAGTTTCAGATGAAATACAGTATGCCCAGTGAAATTTAAATTTTAGATATAACATTTTCTTTTACTTCAACTACATTAAAAATGTATTGTTTACCTGAAATACAAATTTAACTGGCATGCTCTAGTTCACAGGTTAGAGAAGGAAGTGGCCTGGAAACATGTTCTACAACTTGCCTAATAGTCTTTCAGAGGTTGAATGATGTCGTTCAAGATATATTCTTAGGAGGAAAAATAGCAAAATGGACCTAGAGCCACTAGAACAACAAGAGAGGTGCTGTAAGGGTTAAAAGAAGACTACAGGGTTCAAAATGGCTACCTCCTTTTTGGGGAGACTCAGCTCTTTACAGAAGTTTAAAACAGAGTACTTAAGCATGAGCCCTGCTAACCACTTCACATCTCATCAGAAAACAACAGCAAATAACAATTCCCGTTATCCATCTATATAGTAATGATTACAAATGGAGGCATTTATACAACTTCACATGGAAATGACTTGGGATTCAAATTTTAAGTTTTTTTTTTCTCTGATTAGCTGGCTAAAATAGAGCATATTATCTAATCTCTCTAAACCTCACTTTTTTCATTTAAATCAGTAAAGCAATCCTGCCCACCTAAGGGTGGCAAGGCATTTTCATGTAAATAATGTGCATAAATTCAGAGCTTGAAATATATCAAGCACTTCATACAGTTTACCTAGTATAACTAAAGATATAGCTATAAAATACGTTGGCTATTGTTTTTATATCTAAATAGATGTTTTTAACCAAATGGTACTTCACTTTACCAAAGTACTTTTTACTTCTACGGCAGTGCTATCCAGCAGAGTAAATATTTTTTAAAAGTTGTTGAAGGAATAAATGTATTCAGATAATTCAATGTAAGCGTATATCTCATTGTCCCGTGACAACTTAAAACCAGGTTCTGTCGTCATGCCTCAGACTTTCAGAACTTCATCTTTGGGCCTAGAAAAGTTGTTCCTATAAAGATGTATTTTAATGTACATGCATCCATTAGAGATTTCTAATTTCTTCTAGTCTTACTGAATTTCAGTTATTTATCAGTGTTGGAAGACAGATGCAAAATATATCTCTTAGTTAAATATCAATATGTTATTCTAAAATATGGATTTTTTTAAGTTCTCTTATGGGAGAGTAAGCTATCTAATTTATAAGCTATTGTGAACATTGTGAAAATTATTATTTTTCATTTCCAGATTAAGAAGAAAATTATTCTGAAAATGGAAAACATTTTCACTAGGATTATATAGTAAATTATAACTACATTATTGCTAAAACTATTGTGTTTATAGTATAATTTTGTTTTCATTATTCATAATTAAAAGGGAAATATTAATGAAATAAAAAACTCCTTGCCTCAAAATTTTTACATTTAATATTTTCCCTGCATTTGTGTATATATATATATATATATATATATATATATATATATATATATACCATAACTCAGTAGCTAGGAAGGATAAAAAAGCTTCCTCTTTCACATCAATAGAAATCTAAATGAATCTGACTTTATACATCCAGTCTTTCCACAATAGGAATTGATGATCTATTATTTCTTTGGATTTAAGACTTCTGACTGGAAGATATGGCAATTCAGAAAATTAAACTGTGTGAATGAGCAAGATTGATTTTATACAAAAACAAAAGGAGAGAGAAATCCATATTGATACTGGACAAATGTTTTGATCAAGCCTTAGAAAAAGAATAGATGCTAATCAAACAAAGTATCATTCGCATACTGTATACATGCAACAAAGGACAGATGCGAATAGCTGATGTTGGAATAATAACGAATAGTAAAGTTATTCAATACCAACTCCGATTCTACCTGATTGTCACTGATTATTTTTTAATATATTTTATTGATTATGCTATTACAATTGTTCCATTTCCCCCCCTTTACTCCCCTCCATCCCACACCTGCCCCCACATTCCCCCCTTTAGTTCTTGTCCATGGGTCATACATATAGGTCCTTTGGCTGTACTATTCTTAACCTCCCCCTCTCTGTTTTCTACCTACCATTTATGCTACTTATTCTCTGTACCTTTTCCCCCCTCTCTCCCCTTCCCACTCCCCTGTTGATAACCCTCCATGTAATCTCCATTTCTGTGGTTCTGTTCCTGTTCTAGTTGTTTGCTTAGTTTGTTTTTGCTTTTGTTTTAGGTGTGGTTGTTGACAACAGTGAGTTTGCTGTCATTTTACTGTTCATATATCTTTTGAATCTTCCTTTTCTTAGATAAATCCCTTTAACATTTCATATAATAAGGGGTTGGTGATGATGAACTCCTTGAACTTGACCTTATCTGAGAAGCACTTTATCTGCCCTTTCATTCTAAATGTAAGTTTTGCTGGATACAGTAATCTTGGATGTAGGTCCTTGCCTTTCATGACTTGTTATACTTCTTTCCAGCCTTTTCTTGCCTATAAGGTCTCTTTTGAGAAATCAGCTGACAATCTTATGGGAACTCCTTTGTAAGTAATTATCTTCTTCTCTCTTGCTGCTTCTAAGATTCTTTTCTTATTTTTTTTTATCTTGGGTAATGTAATTATGATGTGCCTTGGTGTGTTCCTCCTTGGGTTCAACTTCTTTGAGACTCTCTGAACTTCCTAGACTTTCTACATGTCTATTTCCTTTGCTAGATTGGGGACGTTCTCCTCCATTATTTGTTCAAATAAGTTTTCAATTTGTTGCTCTTCCTCTTCTCCTTCTGGCACCCCTATAATTCAAATGTTGGAATGTTTAAAGATGTCCCGGAGGTTTCTAAGTCTCTCCTCATTTTTTTCAAATTCTTGTTTCTTCATTCTTTTCTGGTTGAATGTTTCTTTCTTCCTTCTGGTCCACTCCATTCATTTTGAGTCCCAGTTTCCTTCTCAACCCTATTGGTTCCCTGCACATTTCCCCTCATTTCCTTTAGTGTGTCCTTCATTTGTTCATCTAATTGCAACCAAATTTCAACCAATCCTGTGAGCTTCCTGATTACCAGTGTTTTGAACTGTGCATCTAATAGGTTGGCTATCTCTTCATGGCTTAGTTGTATTTTTTCTGGAGCTTTGATCTGTTCTTTCATTTGTGCCTTTTTTTTTCTTTCTCATTGTACCGGTTACATATAAGAGGTGGAGCCTTAGGTGTTCACCAGGGTGGGGCAACCCATATGGTTGCATAGTAAAGCTGTCTGTGGGGAAGGGGTTTGAGAGGGAACAATGGTGTTTGCTCCACCTCTGCTGGCTTTCAGGTACTTCCCCCACTACCCACAAGAAAATTGGGCCCTTCTGTGCTGACTCCTGGGTGGGTGGGTGGGCTTGTGTATGTTCTAGGACCCTGTGGGTCTCTGCAATGAACTCTCCCGTGAGGCTTATATATCAGTAGAATAAATAGAGATATTCAGCCCTGGAGGTAATTTTAGTACCAAATGAGAAAAGATTTGAAATCTTTGAAAACTGTAGTGTCTAATACCATTAAATATTCTATTATGAACAGTTCAGGCACTGGGTTTACTAAAAATATAAGATATGGTTTAAACCTCCTAAGGTTTATACTATAGTTTGACAATATATATAATTTAAAAATAGAATATGGTATGCAAGTTTCATAGAAAGAAAGATTTAATATGAAGGAGAGTGATCAGGAAGGACAAGAAAAAAACTGAAATAGGCAAAAAAACTAGAATGGGTCATTAGAAAACAGTATGCCAGGACTAAGTAGAAGTATTCTGGAGAATTAATGCAACTTAAATAGTTAAGTTTTGTGCAATATATGACAGTTTATAATTCTTCATATCCTGACCAATATTTTTAATCAATAAAATAGGTGAAATATAATAGCAATTATAATGTATGTGGTTTTTAAAAAATTGATTTTGCACATCTTTTATAGGATTAAACATTTATAATTAACTTTTTGTGAAGACATTTGCCCAATATTGTCTCATTATGTGCTATTACTTTGCCAAGTGTTTATTCTTTATTAGTTAGAGAAGCTTTTCATGTGTTAAGATATTAGTCCCATGTGTTATGAGTTGCAAATATTTTTCAAATTAATATTTGTCTGACTGTGCTTATATTGATTTTGCTATGAAAATTAAAAACATATCTTTGTTTTCATTTTTTATGGATTCTTAGTTTTGTGCCATGGAGTGAAAAACCCTACTCCATTTCAAAATATTCTAAAAAATTATCCTTTCATGGTTTCTCCTAGAATTTTTTGTGATTTTTATCTTTATATTTAAATATTTGTTCTATATGGAATTCTCTCTGGAACAACAGTGAAGTAGAGTTTAAATTTATGTTTTTCATAGATCTATAGAATTATTGAAATATTGTTTATTACAAAAATGAAACTTTGATTTTATCTCTTATTAAATTTCTAAATGTACTTGGACATAATTATAGGTTTTATCTCTATAACAATCTTAATTTATGCATCAACATTACAGGGTTTTAAAAATCATTATAATTATATAATATGTGTTATAATATTGTCGAGCTAGTCTTTCAACATTATTCATTTTCAGAAATTTTATGGATACCCTTGATTGCTTATTCATCCACATGAAGTTTAGATTCAGGTTTTGTAATTATAAAATCTCTTACTTTTATTTGAGATCCCCTTAAATTTATTGATTATGTTAGAAACCAAAATTTATTTATTTATTTGTGTTAGAAAAATAATATTTGTTAGAAACAACCAACATTTATTATGTTAGAAAACTCCTGGTTTTCAAGTAGCAATAGTGTAACTAAGGTTTCTTAATGTTTTCTCTGTCAATATCTACATCCAATCTAAGACACAGCAAAATACTCTTGACAGCCTGGCCTGATGAGGAAGATTAGTAGACAGGTTATCCTGATTGTGCCACTCTGCCCCTGTATGAAACTGGCCGTCTGTTAGAGGCTCTACAGGCGGTGGTGTCCAAACTTTTGCTGTCTCCAGGCCACACTGGAAGAAGAAGAGTTGTCTTGGGCTACACATTAAATATAAAAACACTAATGAAAACTGATGAGCAAAAAAAAAAAAAACGTTCTAAGTAAATTTACAATTTAGTGTTGAGTCACATTCATAGCCATCCTGGGCCACGTGTGGCCCACGGGCTGAGGGTTGGACACCTCTGCTACACGGAGGAATAAGATTGGCCCACGAAGAGGCTGGGGTAACCCCCAGGTGCCTAAATGAGGTAGAGAAGAGAAAAAGACGCTTGGTGTCCACAGCCAATGAAACCTGAGAGGAGTCTAAGGCACTGAGAAGGGGCACTGACATGATTACTGTAACCCTTACCTAAAGCCAAGGAACAAACCACACACCCAGCAGCAGCATTGAGTGCAACAGGGAGAGCTTAGCAAGTGGCCTTGCAGGGGCCACATTGTGTTTCCTTACACATTTTCTCACAGTGTGAGTTAAATGTGTATAAGCACACCCCAGCCCAATTGTGTTACCTATTTGTTTTCTATTTTTCCTCTTTTAGAATATCAGTTTTAGGAGTGTGGAAACTTTTCTAGTTGAATTTCCTATTTATTGCCATTGATTAGAACGCTACCTTGCAGTTATTAGGCACTCCAAAAAGCTTTTTGAAAAAAATGCCATAAATGTATATTAATAAATAAATGAATAGCAAACTCATGAGTAAATGGAGTGATATTCTGCTAAAGGTATTACAGCTGATTATTGCATTCCATTAATTTATTAGTGAGATGAACCCTGACAAAACAGAAAATAGAAGAACCCCAAAGGTCAGATGTGTGAAGAGAGGTATGTAAGAGTTAAAGACAATTATGCAATTATTACTTTGCTTAAATAGAATTATGTTTATCTATATATTCTAGGTGAAGCCAAAATTATTACCTAAGTAAAATTTTTACTTTCAATTTGTTTGTATGGCCTTGACCACAGTATTTGCCTGACAGGAAAAAAAAATTTTTTTTGAATTTTATGGTCATTTAAAACCTTAACCTTTCGCTTTTCTCCACAAAGCAAATTGGAGTAAGCATTAACTTTGCTTATTATATTAAAAAAAATATATAGTCCAGATAAAACTTTGCTTTCAGTGGCTAATGTACAGTTTCTTATTCATGTGTTCATTATAAGTGAACTTGACCATTGCAATAGTTTCCATAATCGCTTCCCTACCATTAGAACAATTTTTGATGGTATCACCCTCATGCTTCACTTGCTTAATTAGACTCTAGTGCATCAATGAGTCATTTTAACTTTCTACTGTGAAGGCTCCTCATGCCCAGGGCTAACCCCTGTCTCTAAGTTTTATGCTGTTCTTAGCCAAGGCTGTAAGATATTCAAGTACAATTGCTTTCTAAGCTATTTAAATACATTTTGATTGATAACAAAATATATCTTTACCCATTTCCTTGATACTCTCTGAGTAGGGAAGGGATGTGTTGTTTTTTGAATACCTACCATGTGTGAGATTGTGTGATACCATGACACATTCATGGTTTCACCTAAAATTAAGATATTACTTTCTTTATAGTTTATTAGTAATTTCTCACTAGAAATTTGGGGATGAAAAAGTTTACAAAATAGAAAATAAAAATAACCAATATTTTCCTCCCAACTCATATATAACCATTATTAATATTTTGATGTATAATTGTATATAGATATATTTTATATTTTTATTGAATCATTTTACTGTGATTTAATAAAAAATAATATAAAATATATCTATATACAATCAGGACTGTTATTCTATTACAGTTGTCCCAATTTTCCTTCCTTTGACCTCTCTGCTCATCCAGAGGTGTCCTGGTCCCACAGTCAGTCAATTCCCACACACCTTTCCATGTCCATGTGTCATTCATGCATGTTCTTTGTCTAGTTCCTTCCCCTTCATTCCACCATTATCCACTTCCCCTTCCCCTATGGTCACTTTCAGTCTGTTCCATGTTTCCATGCCTGTAGTTTTATTTTGTTCATCAGCTTATTTTGTTCATTAGATTCCTCTTATAGGTGAGATCATATGGTATTTGTCTTTCACTGATTGGCTTATTTCACTTAGCATAATATTCTCCATTTCCATCCTTGCTGTCGCAAAAGGTAGTAGTCTCTTCTTTCTTTCTGCTGTGTAGTATTCCATCGTGTAATTGCACTATAGTTTTTTGATCCACTCATTTACTGGTGAGCATTTAGGCTGTTTCCAGTACTTGGCAGTTGTAAACAGCGCCACTATGAACATAGGGGTACATAGGTTCTATACAGATATATTTAACACATATATGTGATTGTGCTGTTCATGTAGTTATCCACTTACGAAACATAGACTTTTTCTCATTTTATTAAATAGACTGACAACTGTCAGAGGAAAGGGTGGTGGAGGGGATTGGATGGAAGAAGGTGAAAGGATTAACCAGAAAAAAATTTATACATAACACATAGACAACAGTGTGGTGACAGCCAGAGGGAAAGAGGGATGGGTGGTAGGTAGCGGTGGGCAAAAGGGGAGGATGGGCATGGAAAGAGACTTTGCTTAGGGTGATAGAAGCACAATGCAGTGTGCAGATGAAGCTTAATTGAGTTGTATGCTTGAAACCTGTATGCTTTTACAAACCAATGTCACCCTAATATATCCAACAAAAATAATATTTTTGAAATAGTCCTTTTAAGGACTGTGTAAGTTCTATTGCAAAGCTTTTATCCTCTTTTAAATGGGCAATTGGAATTGCAATTGATGAAATTAAAAGCATGAGTTGAAACAAAGACCAAAGAAGAACTTTGGAGATATAATCTAACATACCTAATCTCATGATATGAAACTCAGGTGTTATGCTTGGTTTAATTTAGAAACTGATTTTAAAAGTATGATTTTCTAAGCTGTAAGATAATTGTGTGATAACTATAACAAAGAAAATTGTGAATTGTTTTATATGTCATTAACTAGCTTATATTTTATTATCTAACATGTTAGACTACACATTAAGATGCTAAATTAAAATGCTTGCAATATAAAGATCATTTGTGTTTTCAGTAATATTATAGTACCTGATACCTGTTGGAGGCAATACAATTTTTCCTTTCTCCTAAGGTAGTATAAAATTGCATTAGATTGATTTAAAAAATTTTTTAAAGATTTATTTATTTATTTTTAGAAAGAGGGGAAGGGAAGGAGAAAGAGAGGGAGAGAAACATCAATGTGTGGTTGCCTCTTGCGTGCCCCCTACTGGGGACCTGGTCCACAACTAGGCATGTTCCCTGACTGGAAATTGAACTAGTGACCCTTTCATTCACAGGCCAGCACTCAATCCACTGAGCCACACCAGCCAGGGCATGCATTATATTTTTTAAAAAATTGTTTTAGATCAGTTTCACGATGACAGCAAGTCAGATTTATAAATTATCAGCCAATTCCACCAGTTTAAGTGGGACACAATGGGATTAGTGGGTTTGAATGAGAAAATACATAGTGATGAGGGAAATAAATTTACTAATATATTCACTCATGAATGGTCTTGTCCAACTCAAGAAAATTATATGCATGAGCTCAGTTTTATAGGGTTATTGGTGATGGGGAAGGGTGGGACCAGAAATCTGCTTTATACCCAGAAATCTTTAAACACTTGCTTAAATTCCTGCTTTATTTGTTTGCTAAATGACACTCAGGTCTTCTTGAGAAATAGCTTTAGTCCAAAGTTAATGTGATAGCAGTCATCAAACACAGGAGGGCTTACATCAATATCAGCCCACAGTTAGGAAGCAAGTGAAAGGAAGTCCCTGTCCTTGGTGTGCTGCTGACTCTGTCCAGTGGAAAGAAAGGAAGAAAAGCAGGATTAACAGGAAATGTTGATAGAAACATTGTCTATGGTTTCACCCTATATGATGATTTTGATTTCAGTTTTAGTTTATTTTATTCAGGACTGGATTCTTTGGGAAAAAAAAAAAACAGAAAGCTAGCAAAGATTATGTGGAAAAGCTGCTCCATTGGAGAAGTCCACCATTAAATTTTTGGTAAAGCTTAGGGACTTCAAAGGAAAAGGATTACATCATTTATAAGTTTATTTTCTAGGAAACTGTTTTGCTGGTGGTGGCAGTAAAAATTATTTGAGACATTTGGTAGAGCAGAGGGTTAACACCAATGATTCCATCTCTGTTAACAGTTTTTAAAAGAAAAGTTTCTCTTTATCACTCTTGTCTTTAATGTTTGTAAGTATATGGGGCACTTGAGAAACCAGACGATTCTCAGGAATAATCCAGTTTGGTAAAACAGCTCCAGAACAAAGACATTACATGAGAATTGTTCTCCTTGACTGCTTTTAATAAATATAAAATGACCACAAATGTAAAATCATCTAATAAATACATCACTTTAAATTAACACATGCAATCAAACATACAAAGGGTTATATGGCAGTATTTTGGTAAATCTGTCCTTGACATTTATGTATTTTTATTATTATTTATTAATTTGTTTATTTTCCGCTATATTTACTGAGTAGAAACAGAGGAAATGAAGAGAGTCTCAGGCAAAATAGACAACATTTGATACGACAGATTTAATCAGTTGACACAAATATTATAACATATCAGTTCTTTAAATAGCATGGCCTTCCATTGCTCCTCAGGGGATACAAGACAACAAAGAGAAAATCTTCCTTCTACAATGACAGCTGCTGGTAATTCTTTGTAGTCACACATTTTGTTCCTTCTAAAAAGTACAACAATTCCTTCATTTTGTGATGTTTCTCTAAGGTGAACAGATCTGAACTCACCATTTCTGATAATTCAGCTTTTGCACAGTAAGTCAAGTACAATGCAAAGCCAGGGGAATAAGGATTATTCCAAAGCTAGGACTACGAAAGGCCACAGAACAGGAATACAGTAAAAAGTATTGAGTTAAAAGATTAACATTTATCCCAGATTATCACAGAAGTCACTTAAATATTCACCTGGTGTCTGTGCTTCCCCCAGATGCTCAGATGCTCAATCAATCTTAAACTGCTCATAGATTTATTCTTCCTTAAACACATATTTCATAGTGTAGCCACAAGTAAAACGTTCAACAGCTCCTTATAACTGAAGTATAAATGCTATCCCCTTAACCCTCTGGCTATTGCTTATCTTGCCACACTTCTTGAACCCTTCTCAAATATGTAAAGTTTCCACATCAGCCAGACTGCACTATATTGTTTTAGTTTGACTTAAAGGATTCCTCTCTTCCTACCCTTGCTCATAAAACCACTATCGCACACATGCCAGAAATGCCCAGCTGTATCTTCATACACCTCCTTATCATTAATGTCTTCCCCAATGAGAGTAACTTTAAACTCTCAACTTTTGTAACATTCTTCTCACAGTTAATAATATGTTTTACACCATCCTGACCTACTTCCTTGAGGTTACAGTGAGGTCCCACAGCTAATTACTGTTCCTACTGCCTGGTTTGACAAGTACTTCCTTGTTACTCAGTAATCATCCAGTGGTTAAATAAGCGATTATTGAAATATTTACCCCAAAGTCTGAATAGTTATATATATTTCAAGATATAGATAATGTAAGTAAAGCAGAAAATGTGTTCCAATTGTCTTTAAAGTTGTACTTTACAAAGGTCACAAAAGAGTCCATCAGAAAGAAGCATGAGGTAGGTGCCTCTGCACTTGCCTAATGCCTGCTGCGTCCTTGCCATCTTCCTGGGGATACACAGTGTCTTTTTCTTTTATGTTATAAGAGTTTGTTTGAGCCAAACTGATGCCATGTGCTGTTGAGCAAGATTTAAGTGTTCTCCTTACCTCGTGTCTTGTTTTTGTAGAACAGTAGGTGGACAACATTCAGCTCGATAAACACCTTATCTGATCTTTAATACATTTTTATTATTTCCCATGGTTATATTCACCTGGCTCAGATGTTTCTCTCAATATTTTTTTAGAGGTTTAAAGTTTAGACAAGTGTATATAATAATTTAGAATGAATCCACCCTGCAAGCTGAATGTTTTAGAGACAAACAAGTAATATACGTAGGAAAGTAACTAGCATGTATTGAGTATTGGTATTCCAAGTGCAAAATTCTTTTTATTTTTTAAGATTTTATTTATTAATTTTAGACAGTGGGGAAAGGGAAAGAGAAAGAGAGGGGCAGAAACATCAATGTGTGGTTGCCTCTTGTGCACCTCATACAGGGGCCTGGCCTGCAACCCAGGCATGTGCCTTAACTTGGAATCGAACCTGTGACCCTTTGGTTCACAGACCCACACTCAATCCACTGAGCTACACCAGCCAGGGCCTAAGTGCAAAATTCTTTATAAATATCTTATTGATTCCCAATTTTTTTAACAGTGAGAAAATGAAAACTCAAGATGCTTAACCAGCCTGCCGAAGTCACATGGTCAGAATAACAAAGCTCATATTTCTGCTCAACATACTGCTTTTAAAATAAAATACTATGTCTTTTGAGTAAATACGTAGGTGAGATCCAAATGAGTTGTATGATAGATGTATTTTCAGTTATTTTAGAAACTCATGATTTTCCAGGCGACTGAACAATTTTACGTTCTCACTAGCAGTTTATGAGTATTCCAGCACCGCTACCTTTTGTCAGAACTTGGATATGTCAGTCGTTAAAAGTTTGGTCACTCTAATTGGTATATATTGTCATCTAATGGAGGTTTTGACTTACACTCTCCTATTGATAAATTGTATTGAGCTTCTTTATCCTTATTCACACATCTGCTGTGAAGTGTCCACTCAAGACTTTTGCTCATTGTTATTAGATTGTTTGTCTCATGTCCACTTGGAGAATTGTACACGAATGCTCATAGCTGTTTTATTCACAATATCCAAAAATTGTTGAACAACTCAACTTTCTAACAATAGGTGAATGAGTAAATAATATATATGATATATCCATGCAGTGAATACTAGACAACAAACCAAAAGTACTGATACATACGGCAAAATAAATGAATCTCAAATTGTGAAGAGTGGCAGAAGCCATACCCAAAGAGTACATACTATATGAGTCTATCTTCCCGTCTACTGTGTAGTTAAATAGATAATACATAGCAAGAGAAAAAGATAGAAAAATAGTCATATTATGTATGTGTGTATACACACACACACAGACACACACACACACATCCCAGAAAGTACAAATTAATCAATAGTGACAAAAAGGAAATTGTCATTTGCCTGGTGCCACAGAGGACATCTTGAGGGTGATGAATATGTTTTGTTATTTCATCAAAGCAATGATGTCACAAGCATATACATTTTTTAAAAACCTTTAAATTGTACATTTTAAGTGGAAATAAATTATAACAGGTTCATGATAGATGAAAAGTAGATAGATACA
The DNA here is from genome assembly GCA_004026765.1 of Micronycteris hirsuta. Taxonomy (NCBI): domain Eukaryota; kingdom Metazoa; phylum Chordata; class Mammalia; order Chiroptera; family Phyllostomidae; genus Micronycteris; species Micronycteris hirsuta. The sequence continues at coordinate 19,684 of PVJI01009951.1, read as the reverse complement.
GATAAAATAAAATATGATTCTAGTATTATCTCCCTCACTATGCCTAATGAGACTGAAGAAAGTGGCTCTGTACAGAAAGATCTTTACCCTGCCTTTGATCTTCTGTGTTGCTACCTCCAGTTAATCTCTTCATTTTCTTGTCATTTACTGATTTTCCCATAATCTCTATTAACTAACATCTGAAAAGTCTCTATTCATAATTGCTTACATTAAAGACTTTAGTTTATAGCCAACGTTGCTTCTAAAGCCATAAAATAGTCATTCTGCTTCTGTTTGTGCGTAAATGTATAAAATACTTCATTTTAAGAATGGTATTTTCTGCTAATGTGTACCCTTCTTTTGAAGAGTAGTATTCATTACTCTTGAGAATATCAGGAAACAGCTTCCTTTTTTTTTGCCATTTACAATCTAAGGATGAGCTATTATATATACATAATGAATTCAACAGGAAGAGGACAATTTTCAGGTTCAGAACTACCTTTACATAAAGTCTCTCCCATCATGCAGTCATCATAGATAAGCTGACAAAGGGATCAAAAGGGTAAAACACCAGCCCACCTGCAGCTCTTGCATCTTTGCCATCTACTGTCCTTTAGCAGGTCTAGTGGCTTCATAAAGAGAACATGATCAATACTAAATTGTTTTTAGAATCTAAAGGCAGAGGTTTCTAATAATGGAATCCTTGCAACACTCAAATCACTTCTCCTTCTACTCAATAGCCAAGTTCTGCTCATAAACTGTATCTTCATAACACCAATCATTTTGCCAGAATCTTCTACAAATTATGCATAATATTAATACAAAATAAGTAACTTAAAACTAAATAGTCATCTCAAGGAGATTCACTTTATAATTATAATGAACAGAAAAAATGAGTACCAGTAGCTGCAGATATCACAGGGTCTTTTAATACTAGAGATATAAACACTTTTTATTTTATTATTTATTATTATTATAGTTTATTGCATTTTTCCATTACCATTATTCTCCTTATGCCTTTTTCCACCTCCAGCTACCCTCCCCACCGTAATCACTACACCGCCATCCATGTCCATGAGTCCGTTTTCCTTTTTGTTGGATCCTATATCACCCCCCAACCTTCCAGAGCTGTCAGCCCGCTCTCTGTCTCTATGAGTCTGTCTCTATTTTGCTTGTTAGTTCAGTTTTTTTCATTAGATTTCACATATGAGTAAAATCATATGGTATTTATCTTTCTCTGACTGGCTTATTTCACTTAGCATGTTTTCCAGTTCCTTCTATACTGTTGCAAAAGGTAAGATTTTCTTCCTTTTATGACTGAGTAGTAATCCATCATGTAAATGTACCACATCTTTTTATTCACTCATCTACTGATGGACACTTGGGCTGCTTCCATTTCTTGACTATTGTAAATAACACTGCAATGAACATAGGGGTGCATATAGTCTTTCAAATTAGTGTTTCAGGTTTGTTTGGATAAATTCCCAGAATTGTAACAACTGAGTCAAAAGAGAGTTCTATTTTTAATTTTTTGAGGAAATTCCATATTGTTTCCACAGTGGCTACACCAATCTGCGTTCCCACCAACAGTGCAGAAGTATTCCTGTTTCTCCACATCTCCACTGGCACTTCTTGTTTGTTGATTATTAATGCCTATCATCAATAAATACTTTTTAATATAAAACAATTCAGTAAATATTTATTGAATGTATGCATGAATTTCAAGGTATGCAAAATAATTTTCTCTAAACTGGTTTAACTACCTTCACAATCAGAAATAAACTGTAATACATATGGAGACTGATATTAATGCTCAAGAATCAACATAACAGTTTCCTCTTTAAACATCTCTCTCATGCCTTTGAGTTTCTGACACCAGAAGGGAAATATACACAAGAAGAAATTTAACTGAAACTCAGTGGGAAATTTAGCTCAACCATGACATTTTGAAAATGAGTGTTTGACCTGATTCCTAGCTTTAAAAATTAGGCTGGGTGATTTCCACATTTTCACATGTAGCTATGGGTCAGTAAATCACTTGGAGGACTAACTCTAAAAAATTAGGTGCATTGGAAAGATAGAGATTTGCTCACATTAAACTCAGGGTTTCTTTATTCTCTGGTCCTGATCCTTCAAATATCTTCAGCCCACCTTTCAAATTAGACCACATACACACAAAAAGCCACGTATTTTTTTCCCCTCTAATTCTGAAGAGATTGGAAAATTCTCTTCAGAAATCTATCCTTATTTTTCTCACTAATTCTCTCAATATGCTTACCTCTCCCTAACTCAAATACTCTCCCTTTTAATTGGCAGTACACACTATAATTACAGATATTTGCCAGAGAGTATGATAGATAGATTAGATAGATAGATGATAGATAGATAGATGATAGTTAGATAAATGTTGATATATGGATCTCTATAAATATCTACTGAGGAAAAGCTTGGCTTGGATAACTGTCTGGTAAAGATTCATCTAGTTGTTCTGAAATCTAATCTTAGGTAAAGCCAGACTATTTTAAAAAGTAATTTACAGATTTTTAAGAATATTACTAGATCTATTAAATTGCTTTATTATATTTTCAAAACAAAAATATTCTAAAAATGTCTTTGTATTTTAAGTAAAAAATAATTTCTGTTTTGATTTTCTGAAATTTAAAAAATATATCAGCAGAATGATTTTTATATAGATTTAGATTTTATACAAATCTAGGTTATAGTGGCTTATGTGTCTGTTTCTATTACAATGTTAATCACTTTTTGGTAAAAATTTGTTCTTAACATAATTTTTAAAATCTTCTTTATAAATTATCTTCAAAGTTGAATTTTATGCTAATAAAGTTAAAATTGCCTGCATCTCCAAATGATTCTTCTCTCTAGATCATAATATTTTAAAGTATTTTTAATGAAGAAAATACTCTCTCTACAAATGCTGAGGGCTTAGTAAGATCAAATCAAATTCAGCAAAAAGGAGACATTCACATTTTTTTCTATTTTTCATGTTGAAATGTATAAATATTTCAGTCTAAATGGTTTTCAAAAGATTGACACTGCCTCCATTTAAAATATTTCTCTTTGCTACATACCTTTTTACAAAATAAAATACACATAAAATACACATGAAATAAGTTGTTTCTACCCATGAAAACTTTGTTTCCCCAAATTTAAATAATGCAAATCATAGACTTCATCAATTTTGCTTCACTTTAGCAAGAAATATAAATATATTCAATTAAAAATTTTAAACTCCATTAAAAGATTTCCTCCACAAGTCAAGATACTGCAAATAATAATATAAACTTTCAGAATTAAGTTTCACAATCCATTTGCACTAGCATAATTTAATGCTTTTTTTTTCTGTTATAGGAATAAATTCTAGGTTCTTCCAGTTTGCAAGACCTTTTTCAGTAACTGCGATTCACTAAAGGTTTTAGTGAAAACTAAAGGTTTTAGTGCTCCATTTATTGAACATTTTAAATGAATTTTATTTTAAACAAAAATATACTTAAAAGAGCCAGTCAGGAGATTCTGATATTGACTTGCTTCAGGTTTCTCCAAGTGCCGAGTCTGATCGAGATTCGTAGAGTGGACCTGATAACGACACTTCTGGCTAAGGCTCTGGGAATGAATCGGAAAATCAGAACCAGAAAGATTCAACAATGAAGCCTCAGATCAGGCCTCAGAACATGGGTCAGATGATAGGTTTCATTTCATAAATAAGCTTTGATCCTAGAGGAAACTGATAAAAATGTTTAAATGTTTAATCAAACAGTTGTGAAATATTTCCTAAGGCAATTTTGTCTATCCATTTGTATATTGCTAAGCCCCAAGAGATAGTTCCTGTGCTAGAGTCCTACATTTAAATCTCTTATGCAAATGAAGAATGTAACTGTTCTTTATGATGGTACAATACCACTTTTCATATGTGAAAAGTGAAGTGAAAATAAACCCAAATGCTGCATCATTCTTATGCCATACACAAGGAGAAACTCAAAATGGATAAAAGACTTAAATGTAGTCACACAACCATAAAAATCCTAGAAGAAAACATAGGCGTAAAATCTCAGACACCTCTCAGAGCAATATTTTTGCCGATATATTTTCTGAGGCAAGGGAAACAAAGGAAAAATAAACAAATAGGACTGCATCACACTAGAAAGCTCTGCACAGCAAAAGAAACTATCAACAAAATCAGAAGAGAACACAGTATATGGAAGAACATATTTGCCAATGACAAATCTGATAAGGGGTTAATTTTCAAAACATATAAAGAATTTAAACAAATCAATACCAAGAAGGCAACCAATCCAATTAAAAAGTTGGCAAAGGACCTGAATAGATACTTCTCAAAAGAGGACATACAGATGGTTAATAGACATATGAAAAAGTGCTCGGCATCACTAATCATCACAGAGATGCAAATTAAAGCCTCAATAAGAAATCACCTCACACCTGCCAGGATGGCTACCATCAATAAATCAACAAACTACAAGTGCTGACAAGGATATGGAGAAAAGGGAACCCTAGTGCACTGTTGGGAATGCAGACTGGTACAGCCACTGTGGAAAACACTTGGCGTTTCCTCAAAAAAGTAAATATGGGACCGTCTTTTGACCCAGCAATCTCACTTATGGAAATATATCCTAAGAATCTCAAAACACCAATTGGAAAGACTCTATGCACCCCTATGTTCATTGTAGCATTATTTACAATACCAAGATCTGGAAACAGCCCAAGTGCCAATCAATAGATGAGATGGATAAAAAAGGCTGAGGTACATTTACACAATGGAACACTATGAAGGAGTAAAAAAAGAAGGAATTTTCACCTTTTGCTATAATGTGAATGAACCTGGAGAGTATTATGCTAAGTGAAATTAAGCCAGTCAGAGAAAGATAAACACCATCTCACTTATATGTAGAATCTAATGAACAAAATAAATTGACAAATAAAACAGAAAATGAGGTATGGATATATGGGAAAGACTGACAGCTGTCAGAGAGGAGAGGGGAGGAGGGCTGAATGAAAGAAGGTGAAGGGATTGGCCAAAGAACATATATGCAAAACCCATAGACACAGGCATCAGTGTGGTGATGGCCAGAGAGAAAATGGGGGTGGGGGCTGGGTGGAGGTGGGCAAAGAGGGGGAAAATAGGGATATTTGTAATACTGTCAACAAAAAAATAAAGTTAAATAAAAAGGTTTGACTGAAACTGTGGCAGAAGTCTCATTCCTTTTGTGTGTTAAGCAGCATCTAGTTTTGATCTTTTACAAAGTGGTACAAGAAACTTGACACTAATGTATTTGCTCCATTTTAATCTTAGATTGAGAATATTTTTATTTTTGGAGAAAGAGTTATCTACTGTAGAATTGCACCAAATACATATGAAAGGAAGGTTTTCTTCAGTTGAGTAATACCGCAAGCATGTAGATAAAATCACAACTGCATGATTCATTAGGTTGAGTAAGATGTGGAAAAATGCATTTCATTTAGTAGAATGTAAAGACCTACCTAAGGTACATAATAATTTTTTACCAACTACATAAATAAATATAAAATATTGTAAATTTTAAAAACAGCTTTTACTTGATTGGCGGCATATCACATTATTTGGATTATTTGCACTAAAGTCAATTCTGAGAACATTTGTTTTTCATAGATTTATTCATTTAGTCAGGCAATTTTATATCTCTATGCTATGTTCTACCAAACTGAAAATTTGTATTTTCATTACATTTACATTTACTTTTAGTGATGAACTTTTCTTAAAATACATTTTTAAAAGCATTAATAGTAATGTCAGATGTTTCACCATAAACAAAAGAAACAATTAAAAGTTTTACATCGATTCCAAAAATTAGAAGGTGAAAAACAACCATTACCAGAATTAATGTATTTGTTTTTTAAAGTTTCTGATGACACATAAAACTGAATATCATCTAACCATTTGGGGAGGCTTTCACGTACTGACATAGCCAACACATTGTCATCACTGTGCTTTTTCTATGGTCTTAGGAAAATTTGGGATTTAAAAAGTGAGTGATTTTGGAAGTTCTGCTTTAGGGTGAATTTTATTTTATGGAAACAATGCTCTCATATAAAAATAAGTGAAATTAAATTAGAAGAATAGTCATTGGACGAAAATGAAAAGTCAACCTTCAGAATATGACATAGACATTTTACAGCTTTATGTGTTATACCATCAGAGCACAGTCTTTTAAAACTAATTACAAGCGTTTGAAGGAAATATTGACCCTGCTGCAGCAGATTTGTGTTTCCTGCTTTCCACGTGGTCAGGGGCTCCGTGCTGTAGCAACTTGGCAAATGTGTTGTTCAAGTTGTAAATTCATCTTCAAATTGCTTTTGAGAATGAGATAGTAGGACAGTGATTAATTTTTTATTAAATATATACTTTGTTTCTGTGAGCTTATTTCTGCTAAAAAGTATATTACAAAATAAATAAATAATAAATAAATAAATAGGTTTAGACGCATACCGTTCATTTTAAAGTTCACTTTAGTAAGAACATTCAGCCCTGGCTGGTGTGGCTCAGTGGATTGAGTGAGGGCTGGGAACCAAAGGGTCCCGGTTCGATTCCCAGTCAGGGCACATGCCTAGGTTGCAGGCCAGGTCCCCGTGAGGGCCATGTGAGAGGCAACCATACATTGCTGTTTCTCTCCCTCTCTGTCTCCCTCCCTTCCTCTCTCTCTAAAAATAAATAAAAATAAAATCTTTAAAAAAAAAGAACATTCATACTGCTTTCCATAGTCTCCATAGCAAGATTACTCGGCCTCCATTTTCCATAACATATCCCACATATTGCCAAGGTTTAATTCTATACTGTTCAGTGGCAACCTGAAGGCTCCCAGCACTCAGCAGGCTTCTGCATGGGTCTAGGTACAAAACGCTACTGTACCAAGTGGCCACAAGGGGCAACAAAGTGAAAGACTGGGAAGAGTAAGGTGTTCCTACCCTCCTGTGTGAAGGGACACTTATATTCTGTAAAAATAATGTGATTTATAAGAACCATCAATTAAACTAATTTAAAAAACCTAGAGGACATCTCATGCAAAGCACAATGTATGGAAAGATTCAGCCATATTGACAGGAAAGGAAAACATCAGAAAAGTAAAAAGAAGAAAAGTTGTGGATTTCAGAGGAAGAAAGGAATGATTGCTTCTATTTAAAAACTTTGTGAAGCTTAACATTTGCTGAATATGTGCCTATTGGCATGATCATTGTCTGTCCCACAACACAAGCCTAAAAGACAAGGACAGTTTCTGCAGAGCTTGGCAAGGAGCCGCATAGAAACAGACATTTAATAAATTCTCTCTGATCAAAAGAAGAGAAATGGTGAAAAATGAGGATAAAGACAACTATGTAAGAAAAAGAGAAAGGAAAAATTTTCACTCATTAATAAAATGAAGCAAGTGAGAGAGAGAGAAAAAGAGAGAGAGAGAGAGAGTGTGTGTGTGTGTGTGTGTGTGTGTTGAAGCCTGTCCAGAAAGTATCCAGCCACACACTATTAAAAAGTGACATTTATTGAAGATACAAGATATAATAAACATTATGTATAGGATGATGAAATCAACTTAAAAGTAGGCACCTTGTGACCTCACATAGTTCTTCCAGCATCTCTTCATCTGTTCAAAACATTCTGCAAATTCCTTTGTTGGAATCACCATCAACTATACTGTTGTATTTTCCTGAATCTCATTGATGGTCTGAAATCTCTTTCCTCTCAAAGGTGATTTTAGTTTTGGGAAAAGGCAGAAGTCAGAGGTGCCAAATCTAGGCTGTAGGGGAGCTGAGTCACCTGGGTGATTTGATGTTTCACCAAAAAACTCTGCACCCAAGGTGATGCATGAGCAGGCGCATTGCTGTGATGAAGCTGCCAATCACCAGTAGCCCATAGCTGTAGCCGTTTTTGCTGTATTGCATCTCTCAACTGACGATGAACATTGAGGTAGTACTCCTTATTAATTGTTTGACCTCGAGGAGCATAGTCATGATGGACAATGCCTTCCCAATCAAAACACAGTTAACATGGTCTTGATCTTGCTGGGACTTTGCAGCACTTTCTTCGGACATGGAGAGCCAGAGAGCTTCCACTGGGACAACTGGGCCTTAGTTTCTGGATCACAGCCATAGACCCATGATTCATCTCCAGTTATGATCTTTTTGAGGAATTTTGGTTTATTGGTAGCACTTTGAATCAAGTAATTAACAAATGCAGCAAAAGGTTCCTTCTGCTCTGGTAGAAGAACCTGTGGAATGAATTTTTTCATGACATGTTTTATGCCAAAATCCCACATCAAAATATTGAACACAGTAGTTTTTGGAACCCCCAGATCAGCTTCCAGTTCTCTCACTGTTAGTTGCCAGTCTTTGTTGATTGCAGTCCATACACGTTAAACATTCTCAGGTGTTCTGTTTGTTGCAGGCCTTCCAGAACAGGGGTCACTTTCAACAGATTCTTGACTTCTTTGAAACATTTGTGGCATACTTTTATTTGTGCTGCACTCGTTGCATTGTCCACAAAATCCTTCTGAATCATCCTCAGTTTCTACAGAGGAATGTTCAACCTTAATGCAAAATTTGATGCAAATTCATTGCTCTACTCAGTCATTTTGAATGTGATGACCACACAATACACATGCTCACTCAATAGTGTCTACTACCCCCACTGACTAGTACAGTGAAGTCATCATTGTTCACACATGCACATTTCAGTACATTTTCCTTGGCTGCTAGGTTACATCACTGTTGTGCAAACTCTTCTTATTATATTAACAATGGCTGGACTTTTTCTGGATGGACCTATCTGTGTTTTTCTATTTTATGAGCTAATATTCAAATGATCCTGAAATATTATATTCTTTATTTTATATAAACAACTGACATAGGTAATGCCTATGTGTTAAAAATCATTTATCATCTGCCTAAGGACTATGTGGTACCAAAAATAATATCTTTAGGAGAATTGCTGTCAGCCATTTTTCCTTGCATTTACCCTGAGAGTATTGGGATAGCTTTGTATATTAGAATATGTATTTGATGACTTCTTCATTTTCAATAATACCAAATCAATTTTGACTCAATGGTGAGTTCACCATATAATATTTAGTGGCCAATATTGTACTCTAGATTTTTGTCATGGAATATAACAAACTCACTACTGTCCAATATCAAAAGTAAGTTTAAGATAAAAGAATATTTAGGAAAGATTAACTGAAGATTATATAGTCTATTTCTCTACAGATCATGACACATATGCCTTTATTCAGCTCATCAGATAGCTGTACACCTGAAGTCTATTGTATCGGTGCCACATACGAATGTTTCATTGAATTGGGATTTGGTGTAATTCCATTATTCTTATATTGAGTGACTTTATTAGAAATAACCCTATGAAGTTCACAGCTCTGTCGACCAGAAGATGAGAAATTTGTTTATTAGCTTACAGTGTCCTCTTTGAGAAAAACTTGGGGAAAATTAATTTGCTTTTTTGTCTTACTGACATTATAAATCATCCACTTATTCTATTTTCTCGTCTAACTGTCTACTATTGAAGTTAGAGTCAAAAGGTGACCAAACATTTTGTGTTTTAGCCTCATTTCTAGATCTATTAGTACCTCCAACTTAATGACCTCTTTGCAATATACACCTATATCATTTTGCTGGATTTTTACAATTTTATGAACACTCAGCCTTTTCTAGAATAATAAAGGATATAAATAAATAACACTAGCATAAGTAGATTTAATAACAAATATTTACAAATGTTGTAAATTTTAAAAAGAGCTTTGGAAAACTAAACTTTTAACATATGTATTAAATGGTCATATTGTGTGTGTGTGTGTGTGTGTGTGTGTGTGTGTGTGTGTGTGTTGGAAGAGGCAGTACTATAGTTGAAAAAATTAAATTGGGAATATAATACCAAAATCACTGAAGGTTATGAGCTGTATCATTAACAAAATTATATTTAGCATATATTGACCCCTTATTTTGTGATTGGTACTGAGCGAGTTATACTTTAATCATTTTGTAGGTGAGAAACTGGTACTCAAAAAAAAAAAAAACTAATTTGACTTAGGTTATATAAAGAGTATGTGATAGAACTGAAACTTTTGCCCAGGTCTTTCTAACTCCAAATATAGTATCTATTTAAAAAGTTCCTAGGAAGCCTTCAGTATAATGTTTAAGTTATATATTTCCTTAGTTAAAGCAGAAACTGAAAAACAGCAGTTCATATCTTAGAGACTCAGGTCAACTTATTCTTCCCCCTGTTGGAATCTCAAAAGGAAGAAATTGTTGCTATATGGTTAATCAAGTCTTGAATACATTAATAGTACTAAATTCATATAAAGATACCCTGAACTTGTACCACATGCTATATATATTTTGAAAGATATAATTTAAGAACAAATCTGTAATTAAAACACCAAAGTGTTTAGAGGAAATGGTAAGCAAGAATTTCATATGAAATACATTGCAAAATATAGTCTCTACTTACCTATCAAAGAAACATGCTGTACCATTTATTACAAATTATATTGTGTAACAAGCACCACAACACCTAGTGACATACGGCAATGAACATCGCTTTGGCTCTGAATCTGTGGGTTGGTTGGATGTTTCGGCTGTCCTAGACTGGCCTTGATAAGTCTACTCATGTGCCTGTGTTCAGCCGTGGGTTGACAAGGCAGCTCTGCTCATTCTGACTGGCATTTCTCCTATATCTTGTGCCTCAATTAGATCAACCGGCTGACTGTCTTGTTCCACATGTCAAATCTTTAGAGAGGCCAGTCAAGGCATGTTATCACGGTGAAGGCACAGGGACAAGAGACAAAAGGAAAGCAGGTAAGACTGCTTAAGATGGAAGCTTAGAACTAGCACAATTTTATTTTCACTATATTCTATTGGTTAATGCAAATCACAAGCCCAGCTGAAATATAGAGAGCAGGAATCTCAACTTCTTGATAGCAGGTACTGTAAAGTCACATTACAATGTGTATGGATACAGTGAATGATGGAGTACTGGGGCCCTTTGCAAACATTTTACCACAAATACTAAGTGAAAATACAACATATTTATTCCAATATTTATTTCTATGTATTTCTCACAACCATTAAGACTCTAATTTGGTCTTTTCAGTTCTACAATTTTTTATACTCCACTTCTTTAAATGTTAGGCACTTAGCATTCATGCGCTGCTCTAACTTGTCTGAATCCATTCAATCATTTCAGCACAGCCAACCATAAGGCTTCAAGGAAATTAATAATTTTATTTGAAACTCCACAGTTATCCCCATACCAATGTTAAATACTAGTCAGCTTCCAACATTTGGTCTCTTACTCCCACTTAAGAAACTAGGAGGCCCTTGCTAGTGGGACTCAGTGGACTAAGTGACAGCCTGCAAACCAAAGTGTTGCCAGTTCAATTCCCAGTCAGGGCACATGCCTGGGTTGTGGGCTAAGTCCCCAGTAGGGGGCGTGGGAAAGGCAACCACACATTGATATTTCTCTCCCTCTTCTTCTCCCTCTCTTCCTCTCTCTCTAAAAATAAATAAATACAATATAAAAAAGAAACAAAGAATTTCTAGAGCAAAATCTTACACATCACTAAATAGATCCAGTGTCATTTATAATACCCCAGTTTAGTTCTCAGTGTTGTATCCCTTTATTTATCTCTCTTGATAACACCATTGTTTACTCAAAAAGCAGCTCTTTCAAGTCTTTCTATATTTTCTAAATGCACCATATCCATTATGCTAAAGATAAACCAAATATTCTAATTTACTGAGAAGACTGGTGTGAAATATGAGCTCCATAGTCTCAGCTTATAGCTGTCACCATATCCTGTGATTTCTTTAAAATGGTTCCCTATTAATTTTATTTGAGAGGAAGAGGTGTTTCCTCATTCCTAATGAAAGATAATCTCTATTTCTTTTTCTTTGTTTCACATTCTGGAATATATGTCACTATTACCTTTCTCTTTCTGGAAACCCCACTGAGACTTCTCCTATCTACATCAGAACATGTTCATATATATATTAAAAAACTAAAACAAAAATTTTCCTTATCAAGTGTAATCAATATAGTTCCCCTTGCTTTTGCTACCAAGTTCAAATGATCATTTACATTCTCTAGATGTAAGTTTCTTACCACCACATTTCTTAGTTCCTTACTACATGCTTCTTCCTCTACCTCTAGACTGAGAACTGTACCTTCAGTGAAAATGTAACTTGTTGATGACTTATTAAGCACAATTATTTGTTCTCTATATTTTCTTATCCTTGACATTTTCTACAACCATCTATTTTTCCTTACTTTGTAATTTTGTTATCTTGATTTGCTTTATTTCTACTCATTCTTCGCTACTAGTACTTCTGTTTTACTCATCGTTAAATTTATACCAATAAATTTAGTGATATTTATTGAGCACCTATTTTATGCCAGACATTGAACTTCCTGTTTTATATGCACATTTTAAACTATATACAAACCCTATGAGAGAATTTCAATTAGTATTTTGATATTACAGATGAAAACATTTGAAACAGGTTAATTAACTTGGCTAAGGTTACACAGGTATTACATGACAAAGGTTGGATTTAAACTGCCTACATTAGAACACATTCATTTTAATCACTACTATATTTGTATTTGGCCAGTAAATATTCTACATTTGTCCCTCAATAGTTTTCCCTTTATTTCTGTTAACGTCACCCTTTCTTTTATCTTCCACTATGTTTTATTCAAATATCCACTTCAGTCACTCCAATTCCAACCCATCAGCTGTCCTTTAGTCTCCCGAGGTCACCTTTAGTTAATGAGAGCTCCTGTGAAGCTCCCCTGTTCTCCAGGTCCTGTCCCCCGCTGCCCTCTCATCATGTGTCCCATGTCAAACTGAGAGGAAAAGTGGTGAGCTATAATTTGTCAAATGCCACACATTTTGCCTTTATTCTCAAAAATTGTAACCATTGCCGCTTATTTATTTTTCATATCTATAAGGCATTGTGAAGAGCATCTTCCAAATACTATCTTATTTAATCTTCTAAAACTTTTGAAAACAAACAAAAAGAATCTAATAGAACTGGACTTACATGAACACATCAACAGTAAATAAAAATGTAAAAATAAAAAAAAATTATTACTCTCCACAATTTTTTGTTTTATGGCTGATTTGCTTCATTAATTTTCTGAGTTGTCCCTGAAGCATTTGAATTTGCAGCCCTGGCTTAGCAAATAAGAACTCTCATTTGATCTCTTTTTCCACTACATTTCCTCGGCCTGAATTCATTCTCTCAAATATCTTTGTCTTTTGATGTTTTAGTGCAACTTGAAAAGAGCTAACAAACAAAAATAAGAATTTATGGACTAGTTTCTGAAAATTCCATAGTAGGGTAGGCTCATAGATATTTTTTAACCCTTGGCTGCAGGTCTGTTGTTTTTTTGGACGCTCTGCCTTCCTTATGTGTCAGCTCCAGTGCTACACTGGCTTCACAAATAGCCACGAATGTCCATCAGCCACAAGTACATTCTTCATCATTCATATCCAGGGACAAAAGCATTCCCTCCCCTTACCATCTGATTGTGTCCTGAGTTACAATTGCATGGAACCACCCTGACGCCCTTGGGCAACACTTATTGATTTACAGATTACTGATTGACTTGGGCCTGGGTTCCTTGAATCGGCTATCATGGCAAGAGAATTAAATTTACTCTGACTCCTAGACACATCAGATCCACCCAAGGGTACCATAGCAGAGACTATCTAAAACCTTTTATCTTTACACAATCTGTGAGAGTGTAATATGTGATGTAATTAGTGATGCTATTTTCTTTACCTTCCTGAAAGGGTGAAACTCCAATTGTTATACAGGTTTGTAACCTGAGATTACTTAGCACAGAGTGTTAAATATAATAAGTGTTCAGCATATATTTGTAAGCAAACATTGAACAGCTTGACAGTCTGGGAAGCAGAGAAATTTTAAGTTAATTGGTTTAATGAACTCTAACAAAACAAGCACAATTTAAGGTATAAATACTTTGTATATCTGAAGTTTACAAGTTAATTCTAAATTTATTCCTTTAAAACATACATATAGCCCTATGGCACATAGAGGCATACATTTGAATTATCAAAAGAGGTTACATTTTATCTGGCCATTCAAATTTTTGTTAATAAAAGCCATATTTTTCTAAATTACCGGTTTTCCTAAGGAAGCACTAGGAATTTTATTAATAAAATATTAAAAATTTTATAATGTTGAAAATAGCATTACTTTAAGCCACAAAATTTACAATTTTCAGGTGGATTTTTTAGATTTATCTGACATAGTGTAATACAGTCATAGCAACTATAGAACCATTCTTTGGACAAGGTACTATGGGAAATACAGAGGGAATCAAGTTGAATGATTCCACTTAGAAGTTGATTCTTTTTGTATTTTACCTTGAAACTAAAACTTTAAAATTTACCTACATTACCCATATTAGAAATTTGTTGAGAAATTTACAGAAACAAAAATAATATTGGCTGGAGATGATGTATTCATTTTTATATATCACAGTATAATAAAGTCTTTTTGTCACAGAAGGGCACAGGTAACCAGGTTCTTGGTGAGTGAGAACAATGAATTGAACTGAACACACAGAGTTTATAGCAGAAAGAGAGAAATCAGATTTATTAAGCAATAGTACACTCCACAGAACATGGGAGTGGGTCAATTCTGAGCTGAGATTGGTCCTCAGTGGTCAGAAAGATTCTGTTCTTATAGGGCAGATATTTCCTGGCTAGTTTTGGTGGGGCTTTATTGTACATGTGCAAGTACTTATGTTACTTTTATGCTACTGTGCATGTGGTCTCCCATGATTTTCTTTGATTGGTCACCAGGGCAGGAGGCCCCACAATGCTAATTTATTATTATGCTATTATAATGAAGTAGGGTCATATAGCATCTTCTGCACAGGTGCAGTCATGATTCACTGTGATTCGGTGCTTTTCCAGAAAGTGGGAACAACTGGTCTTAGAACAGAGTCTCTGTTCTGTATTGATGCCCTTTGTCTTAGTCCTGGGGTTCCTCCAGAGTTTCCTCACTCCTGACTATCTCCTGCCTCAGTTTTTATGTATTTTTTAAGGATTGGGTATTTGAGTACTAATGTATGAAAAAAATAATTTCTTGATATGTGCGTGGATATTTCATTCTAAAGGATTATACTACTGTACAATTCTTCAGCTAAAGTGGATATTGAAGCCTCATCATCTAAATGCACCCTTGACAAAGCACGCAGTGATATGAAACTTTCTTCTTTACAGTGGTAGTCTGTAATTTAATGCCAGGCTCAACGGAAAAAACATACAGCTTCTGAATCTTTGAAGTTCTGTCTGTCACAACAGCCTCACGACATACTTGTAAGCATGCTAAATGGGTTGTAATGATTATATCTCTTTGGTAATGGCAGATGTCAAAAGGTCTCCAGAGGAGTTTTGCCTGTGTTCTCAGTTTTAAAAATACTGCTTAATCATTTGTTTAAAACAATTTTTAAGTTTTATTCCCACTTGCAAAATGTAAACCCCTGGAGTTAACTCTGTTTATGAAAAATGAAAAATTTACAGGATACAAAACTCACTAGAGCTAGGCTTTCTAAGAGTCAAACAAAGAGAAATTTTGCAGAAGGCAGTTGTATAAAAACATTTAGGCTAGAGAAATATCATTTAAGTAATATATTAGTTGGGCTATTTATCTTGCTTGCATCAGATACTCTTTAGTTTAGAGTGTCCTCTCTAACTGTTGTCTACAGTCTTCTTGGAAGCTCCAAGGACCTTTCAGTATGGGAGGGGATTAGCATGTGTTAAAAGTGTTTTCATGATATCACCAAGACATTTGTTGTGTAGGCATTCACACAGATGGTGTAAAATCAATGATGGTAAAAGTGCTGCTACCTTAGCACCAATTAAGACAGTGGCACCAAACTGTACTAGTTGGTAGTCATAGTATTCTTTGCTGCAACATACTCACAGTAAAAATAATAAAACAAGTTAGTAATGTTATTAAGTCTTGACTAAAATGTGCAATTTTTTAATATCTTGTCAATAAAGATAAGGTGTATCTCTAAAGTATTTTTTGCTGCATATGGTTGTACTATGAAGGAAAAGCACATGTGAGATTATTTCAAATGAGTTCTAAACAAGCCATTATTTATTTATTTATTATTTTTCAATAAGACACCAATTTAACTTAAAAGGATAATTGACCGACGAACTATAGAGCTGTTCATGTTAAGGATGTTGGCAAACATTTTCTCAAAAATGAATGCTATGAGCCTGTCATTTTAACAGACAATTTTAGTTTCAATACTACAATTTGATCAAGTGAAAATTAGAATTTTAGAAAACATATCTAGTATGTCATAGGATATCATAATTTTTAAATGAATTTTAAAATTAACATTTAATATGATTCCATTTATATAAAAGTCCAGAATATGCAAATCTGTACAGACAGAAAGAATAGTGGTTTGTAGTATCTGGCAAGAGAAGGAATGGTGTGTGACTGCTTACGAGTTCATGGCTTCTTGACAGAATGATGAAAATGTTCTGGAGTGTGTTAATTGTTACACAATCTTGTTAATATAAACCATTAACACCACTAAACTGCATACTTCAAAAGGGTGAGTTTTATTGTATGTTATCAATAAAAATAAACATAGAATGGAGGGAAATGGTACAGGGAATAAGAAGCATAATTGGTAGGCACAAAATAGACAGGGGAAGGTTAAGAATAGTATAGGAAATGGAGAAGCCAAAGAACTTAAATATACAACTCATGGACATGAACTAAGGAAGGGGAATGCTGGAGGGAGGAGAGGTACAGGGTGAAGGGGGATAAAGGGGAGACAAAAATGGGACAACTATAATATAATCAATAAAATATACTTAAAGAATGTCTCAGTTTTATTTTCTAAAGCAGTGACTATTGATATAAACCATATGACTGCAGCTCTTTGGGCTCCTCAATAATCTAAAGTGTGAAGATATCCTGAGGCCAAAAAGGCTGAGATCCACTGGTGCAGGGCACATAAATGATCAGAAATGTAAATAATTATCATTGCAATAATAGTAATTATTATGAGGAACTGATGGAATTATCTGGAGATGACTCACTCATGGCTGAATAGTTTATTTTATACATATCTACACTTACATTGGCAATTTCTGTAGTATTTTGCAAATGAATGACAAACTGTCATTGTATTATCTAAACCTGATTTCAGAAGGAGCCAGGATGATTAGTTGGGTCATTACAATTTCTCATAAGGTTAAATCCTTTCATACCAGGCTATCTCATATGTATTAATTAAAAAAGATACTCATCTATGGATCATTATACAGTGGTCACGCAGTATAAAGAGTAACTGGGTGTTCTCCCCTTTATAGTGGCTCTAAGTGTACCAGGTTAAATTAGAAGAAATTTGTTAGTGCATGTATGAAACTGACAACTACTTTACCAGCAACCACAAAGGTGAGACATTTTTAAGGCATAATATCTAGTTCCCTAAGTTGGTGCAGAGACAAGCATAAAGTGATATTAATGAAGTGGTTGAATTGATTCTCTCTACGCTCCATACTAAAAGGTTTGAAAGTTATTCTTTAGGCACCGAGTCACCAGTTATCAATCTCTAGTAATATGTTTTGTAAGTATGCCCCCTAGTAAAAATCTAATGTTTACAATGAACACTTTTTAGCTCCTTGGTTCCCTTGATAGCCTCTGATAAGTAACTGTATATACCAGGTTGTCACGAATGAAAAAGAACTGGAGATGTTTTTGTAAGTGCTCAGCAAAAAGGAAGTTTGAAGGTGTGATTAAGAAATGTTCGATGGGGCAATTATCCTGGATTATCCAAGTAGGTCAAATCAAAGCATTATTCCTGCATATGGTCAAGGGGAGATGTAATACTAGAGAGATACAGCGATCCTGACTTTGAAGGCAGAAAGGGGCCCTATGCCAGGAATAAAAATGGCATCTAAAGGCTGGAAAAGTCAAGGAAGCAGATTCCCCTCTTGAGCCTCCAGAAAGAAATGCATCCCTGACAACTTGACTTGATTCCAGTGAAATTCATGTTTGATTGCTAGTCTATCAAGTCTGTCTAGCCTTTCTAGTCTAGTCTACGTAAGGTAATACATTCATCTTGCTTTAAGACACTAAGTTTGTGTCTTACCCAGTATGTGGTCATTTGCTTTGGAAACAACAGAAAACTAGCAATCACATTTATCTAAATGGGAAGTAGATGAAGGAGATGATATACAGG
Organism: Micronycteris hirsuta; assembly: GCA_004026765.1. Lineage (NCBI taxonomy): Eukaryota > Metazoa > Chordata > Mammalia > Chiroptera > Phyllostomidae > Micronycteris > Micronycteris hirsuta. The sequence continues at coordinate 1,383 of PVJI01009951.1, read as the reverse complement.
CACTGGGGAATGGAGTTTGACCAGAAAACAAGTATGCAAATTCCTTTGTTGTCATTACAGAATTACAGTAGTTTGGAAGAATTGTATTTTTGCATTTGGTTATAAAGTTTATTTTAATTTCAAAATTGATTTTGCAAAGAGTAATTATTTCAGATATATTTCTTTCTATACTCTGTTTTTTGAGAAATAAATCAGTGTATCTACAGTCAGCAGGCAAATGCTAAGCATAGTTTACACATTGAAGTGAAAAAACGTTTACTCAACAAACACTTTAATATGCAATTTCTTCTTACAATATATTATCAATATTACAAGGAATAGTACTGGGAGATATTAAAACTGAACTTTCAATATTAGAGAAAATTATTATCAAAGACAAAATAAAAATATTTAACTTCCATTTTATAGGAAAACAGTTATGTATATATTTGTTAAACTTTGTTCTTATAATTTATATATAGTGATCCTTCACCTATCGTGGGAGTTATGTTCCAGAGACCCCCGCAATAGGTGAAGATCCATGAAGTAGTAGTGTTATAGTTACTTTATTATTTATGTATATTTTAAGGCTTTATAAACCCTTCCCACACTCCTATAAACCTTTCCCACTTTCTTATTAACTTTTCCCACACTCTTATAAATACTTCATATGCTCTTAAACACTTTCTACACTCTTAAACCTACCTAATTTTAACAACATATAAAATTCTATATGGGTACTCACCAGTGAAGTATACTACAACTTGAATGAGGAAGATCATGAATTATGTAGCTGTGCAGTACTGATGGCGATGAAGGTGATGATGATGAGATGAATGTACTGCACAACCAAGAAGAGCATCACAGCTCTTCTGAAGGCACCACTTCATCAGGTGCTTCATCAGGTGGTGCAGTATCTTCAACCTGGGCCGTAACTTCTATTTCCGCTAAAGGTGTAGGTGTAACTGAGCTCTCCATCTGAGTGATGAACATAGTTATGGGGAGTTTCTGGCACTGCTTTTTCTTCTGAGTGAGAAAGTTTTTATAAACTGACATGCCACTTTCGATTGTATTTATGAAATGCAATGAACAGAGCATTTAGGGGTCCCATTCTTCAGCCACTCACTGAAGTTCTTTGGCCATTCTGACCATGGTTGCAAGACAATCGAGTGTTAGGCCAACCTCCTCCTCTTCTCCAACCCGTAGTTCGTCTTGTTCCTCATCCTCTTCTTCACTTGCTGACTTCGTCATCTCCATCGGGTCTTCATCCACCAACGGTTGTGAGTGGACATCCGCAGAGGCAGCTTCTCCATGCAGAGAAATGCTCTTGAGTTCAAAGCATCTCTGAAATTTGTCAAACCAGCCCTTGCTGGCACTGAATGGGGTTGGTCTGGTGGGAGAAGC